>CM035422.1:102790009-102887509 GCA_020310875.1 Ceratopteris richardii
CGCCGCAAAACAAAACAAGACCAACATGCTGCTACGCACCTTCGGGCCTTAAGCCTTAACGGTCAACTTTCGCGTTTAAAACAAAACAAGACAAGACCAACATGGTGTAGCTGTAGCAAGACAAGACCTTAATGGCTTGCTACGCACCTCCGGGCCAACATGGTGTAGCTGTAGCAAAACCAACATGGTGTAGCTGTAGCAAAACCAACATGGTCTCTTTAGCTTCACCAACATGGTTTTGCTTCGCCCCAACATCGCCGCTCCTTCTTGACTGAATGGTAATAGCTTAAGCCTTCAAGGGTATTAGCTTAAGCCTTTAGGTCGTTTACCGGTTAGTAAAGTTTTCGCTGTAGCTTTACCATAATGGTCTTCCCTCCTTGAAGGGTATTAGCTAAGCGCCTAACCGGTCAACTAACCCGATTCCCTATACGGTAACGCTTCATCGAAAATTAAGCCTAACCTAAAGAAAACGCTTAAGCCTAAACGATTAAGCTAATACGCTGTAGCCTGGTATTAGCTTACCCGTAACGGTATAGGTATTAGCTACACCTAAAGGACCGGTAGGTTTTCGCTTAACCCTTTACGGTATTAGCTGCGTGCGCTCGAAAACGTTTACTTTTGGAAAGTTGACTGAGTTGTAAACGTAAACGCTTCGCTCCATACGGTCAACTACGTTTACCTTTACGGTTTTCTTTAGCCCTAATACCGTATAGGTATTAGCATAGCACCTTAAAGTCAAGGCGCGCAGCGACCATGAAGGGAATGCGCGTTTCCCTAAATAAAAAGGCGCTAAATACCGTTAAGGTAAACTAAGCGCTAAAGAAAACGTTTACAACTCAGTCAACTAACGCACTAATACCTTTACGGGTTTAGCACGCAGCCTTAATAAATAAAGTGTCCGTTTCCCTAAATGCTAAAGTTGTTAGGGAAACGGACACTTTAGCGACCATGTTGGTCTTCCCTCCTTGCCCGTTAAGGGAAACGGCTAAAGAAAACCATTAAGGAGGGAAGACCATGTAGAAGCTTTGACCAACATGGTCTTGTCTTGCGCGTAGCTACACCATGTAGGTGAAGCTACAGCTACACCATGTTGGTCTTGCGCTAAAGAGACCATGAAGGCTACAGCGAAGACCATGTAGGTGAAGCTACAGCTACACCATGTAGGGAATGCGCTAAAGAAGACCATGTTGGTTAATTAAGCAAAACCATGTTGGTCTTGGAATCTACAGCGAATTAGCGCACCCGGTCTTCTTTAGCGCCTTTAGTTAGCGGGGTATTAGCATAGCACTAATACCTTTACGGGAAACGCTTCACCTATTGGTTTTGCGCGTTAGAAAACGTTTACAACTCAGTCAACTTACCTTAAAGTTAAGGTGCTATGCTAGCGATGTTGGTCTTGTTTTGTTTTGCGCTAAAGTTTTCTAACCCGTTTACCTTATGGAGCTAAAGTTTACGTGTTGTAAACGTAATAGCTTAATCTTTAGCGCGTTACGGTTTTCTTTAGCACTAATACCGTTACAGTAAACTAAGCGCCTATACCTTTACGGTCAACTAACTACGTTAAGGTTTACGGACTCACCCCCCCGAAAGAGATGTACCAAGCTCTCTCTCAAGCGTAAGGCCTATGCCGAGAGGGTTACATACAGCTGCGGGCAATCATTCATTAATAATATGCCTTGGGGCCTGGCCGATACGGCGGAGAAAGGTGCTATGCTAATACGTGTTGTTTTCGAAGGAAAGAGTATCTCACCCCAAAAAACAAGTAAACGTTTAGAAAACAAACAGTAAACGAAATAATTACTAGTGCCCGATCGAAATGTCACGTAAGGTACTGCCTTTTCCGGAAGAGCTAATTCGGTTACGGGAAGACAGATAAAGGAGTGGCTGTAAGTCGAAAACAAAGAGTGCTTACTCATTCAGCAGTCGCAAAAGTTTGGTGGTAAAACACCGCTGGAAAGTAAAAAAGAGATCAAGATGGGAACATCTCACTAAGCAGTGAGGCATGATCTTACCAAGTTCGTTCCCCCAACCAAATTCCAATTCTTTCTCCAAGCCCTTTGTCGAGGTGGCCGGCGGGCTAAAGAAAGTACTTGCTTTGACTCTTACGCTTTGGCGACAGTTTGGCCATGGAGTCAGCTAACTTTTAGGTCCAACCCCAATCCTATCCTGTTTTCCCTAGTCTGCCTCATCAGTCTAGGTTATTCGAGGAGCAGTAAGCCCAGGTGCTATGCGTGCTAATACCATAAAGGTGCTATGCAAGCTAATACTAACAGTCAACGTGCGAATTAAGGACCTAAAGGATTAAGTGTTTACCTAAAGGCGATGAAGCTAATACCGTTAGTAAACGGTTTAGAAAACCATAAAGGTGCGTAGCTAATACCATAAAGGTGCTATGCAAGCTAATACTAACAGTCAACGTGCTTAGCTAATACCAAAACCTTTAGGTAAACTCCCCCTAAAGGATTAAGCGTTTACCTAAAGGCGATGAAGCTAATACCGTTAGTAAACGGGAAAAACATTTACCTATGGGGCTAAAGTTGACCTTATGGAGCTAAAGTTGACTGAGTTGTAAACGATAGTTGACTGAGTTGTAAACGTAAACGGTTTTGCGTTTACCTAAAGGAGCGACCCTAATCGTGCTATGCGTTTACCGTTTACCTTTAGGTGTAGCTAATACCTACAGGGGCGAAGCGGTCAACTTTAGCCAGGGTATTAGCTAAGCACTAATACCTAAACGTTTAAGCGTTTACCAAAACCTATACGGTTTTCTTTCATTCCCTAAACGTAGAAGCTAATACCTAAAGTAAAGGAGCGCAGCTACACCATGTTGGTCTTGCTACAGCGTTTTCTTTAGCGCTGGCTACAGCGTAATAGCTTAAACGTTTAGGTAAACGGGGTCCTTAACGGTATTAGCATAGCTCCATAAGTAAACGTTTTCTAAACCGCGTTTACGTTTACCTAACGATTAAGCTATTACGTTTACTTTAGTTTTCTATCGCTTAAGGGTATTAGCTAAGCTCGCTTAAGGGTATTAGCTAAGCACCATAAGTAAACGGTTTTCTATCTACGTTAGGCGCGTAGCGTTCAAGCTAATACGTGTTGTAAACGGTGAATCGAAGCTAATACCTACCGTTCACCTAAAGGTAAACTAAACGCTACGCGCCAATAGGTGCGCTCGCATAACGCCTAAAGTAAACGTAAACGCTTAATCGAAAACAACATGTTTTCTATCTACGTTAGGTAAACGCTAATAGGTGTTGTAAACGGTGAATCGGAGCTAATACCGTAAAGGTATTAGTAAACGCTTAATCGTTAAGGTAAACGGCGGGTTAGTTTACCGTTAAGGTTAAGCGTTTACTTTAGCGCAAAACGTTTACTGTTAGGCAGGCTTAAGCTAATACCTAAAGCGCGTAGCGTGCTTAGCTAATACCCTTAAGTAAACGGTTAAGCTAATACCGATAGGTATTAGGGTTAGCGCTTAGTTTACTTAAGGTGCTATGCAAGCGAACTACGTTTACTTTTGGAGTCAGTCCCGATTAGGTAAACGTAAACTTACGCCCCTAACCGCTTAAGCCTAATCGGGCCTTATGGAGCGTAGCTAATACCTATACCTTATGGTAGGAGCTAATACCTTTAGGTATAGGTATTAGCGAACTACGTTTACCTAAATATTAGCATAGCACGTAAAGGTAAACGTAAACTATCGCTCCATAAGGCGCTATGCGTTTCCCGGGTAGGGAAAGCGCTAAAGAAAAGAAAACGCCGCCAAACCTTAACGGGCGCTTAGAAAAATCGTAAGGGTAAACGAGCGTTCGCCCGATTCCCTTTAGGTATTAGCTTAACCGCTTAAGCCTATCGGTTTTCGCTTAACCGCTTAAGCCTATCGGGCTAAAGAAAACCATGTTGTAAAGTCAAGGAGCACAGCTAGCCAACATGGTCTTGAGCTAAAGAGCCATTCAGTCAAGAAGGTGCTATGCAAGCTATTACCGTTTTCTTGAGAAGCGATTCAGTCAAGAAGCAAAACCATGTTGGTAAGGGGCGAAGCCTTGGTCTTGTCTTGTCTTGTCTTGCTTAATATTACCATGTTGGTCTTGCTACAGCAAAACCATGTAGTCAAGAAGGACCATGTAGGTCTTGTCTTGCTACAGCGAGCTATTACCTATTGGGAATGCTTAAGCTATTACCTATTGGGAATGCTTAAGCTATTACCTATTGGGAATGCAACATATTACCTATTGGGAATGCAACATATTACCTATTGGGAATGCTTAAGCGAGCTATTACCATGAAGGCTTAAGCAAAACCATGAAGGCTACAGCGAAATGCTACAGCTACACCATGTAGTCAAGAAGGACCATGTAGGTCTTGTCTTGCTACAGCGTTTTTCTTTAGCACCTAAAGGCCCGAAGGGCGAAACTTACGCGTAAAACAGGGCTAAAGTTTCCCGTAAAGCTATAGGTATTAGCTTACGCCAATAGGTATTAGCTTACCCATATAGGTTTTACGCGCAGCGTAATAGCTTAATCGCTTGCATAGCACCTATCGTAAAGAAAACCATAAAGGGCAAGGCGCGCAGCGACCATGTAGAAGGTGCGTAGCAAGCCATGTAGGTCTTGTCTTGCTACAGCGTTTTCTTTAGCCCGTTAGGAGCTAAGCTTCGCCCCATAAGTTTTCGTTTTCGGTATTAGCTCCGATTCATTGTTGACCGTTTACGTTTACAACTCAGTATTAGTAAGCTCCATAAGGTAAACGCTACGCCCCATACGGTGCGATAGTTGACTGAGTTGTAAACGTCAACTAACTATGTTTACAACACGTAAACTAACCCGAAAACCCAATAGGTAAACGCTTCATCGAAAACGTTTACTTATGGGGCGCTGCGGCTTAGCTCCGTTACCGGTAAACGGCACCATAGGGGCGAAGCTAATACCGTAAAGGTAAACTACGTTAGAAAACTAAAGTAAACGTAAACGGTAAAACGCTTCGATTCACCGTTGACCGTTTACCGTGCTATGCTAATACCTTTAGGTATAGGTTAGTTTACGTTTACCTAATCGTTTAAGCTATTACGCTAAAAGCGGAGGGAAGACCATTACCCGATTTGACCAACATGGTCTTGTCTTGCTACAGCTATTACCATTATTTTGCTTAAGCGTTTACCAAACCTAAACGGTATTAGCCCGTTTAGGCTTAAGCTAAACCGCTGTAGCTTCACCTTCATGGTCTTCCCTTCCCAATAGGTATTAGCTACACCTAAAAGGCGCTATCTTAGCTACACCATGTAGTCAAGAAGCTTGACCTGGCGCTAAAGAAGACGCTGTAGCAAGACAAGACCATGTTGGTCTTCCCTTATTATCGGGACCAACATGGTTAAGCTAAGCCTTCACCAAACATGGTGTAGCTGTAGCCTACATTATCGCTGTAGCAAGACAAGACCTACATGGTGTAGCTGTAGCCTACTTATCGCTGTAGCAAGACAAGACCTACTGGTGTAGCTGTAGCCTACATTATCGCTAAGCCTTCACCAACATGGTGTAGCTGTAGCTTCACCTTCATGGTCGCGTGCGCGCCTTGACTTTAAGGTAAACGCACACCTAAAGGTGAAGGCTACAGCGTAGAAAACCTAAAGGTGAAGGCTACAGCGTAGAAAACCAGGCTTAAGCGCGATGTTGGTCTTGTCTTGTCTTGTTTTGCTTAACTTAAACGATAGGTAAACGGGAGTTTACCTAAAGTAAAACGGGCTAAAGAAAACCTATGGGGCTAAAGCGAATTAGCGCAAGACCCGGTCTTCTTTAGCGGCTAAAGTTTCCCGTAAAGGTATAGGTATTAGCTGTAGCCAATAGGTATTAGCTTAAGCCAGCGCTAAAGAAAACGCTGTAGCAAGACAGACCTTAATGGTCAAGCTTCTTTACTACATGGTTGTAGCTGTAGCAAGACAAGACAAGACCTTAATGGTCAAGCTTCTTTACTACATGGTGTAGCTGTAGCCTACATGGTTTTTGCTGTAGCTTAACCAACATGGTCTCTTTAGCGCATTCCCTACATGGTGTAGCTGTAGCCAATAGGTATTAGCCTTTAAGGCTTAAGCTATTACCATTCAGTCAAGAAGCTTGACCATGTTAGGCCCGGAGGGAAGACCATTCAGTCAAGAAGCAAAACCATGTAGTCAAGAAGCAAAACCATGTTGGTCTTGTCTTGTCTTGCTACAGCGAAAGAAGACCATTATGGTGAAGCTACAGCGGCGATGAAGTCAAGAAGGGGCTAGGCGATTACGCTTAAGCCTAACATGGTATTAGCTTAACCATGTAGTCAAGAAGGACCATGTTGGTCTTGTCTTGTTTTGTTTTACGCGTAATAGCTCTAATACCTAAACGGTAAACTATCGCTCCTATTGGGTAAACGGTATTAGCTTCGCCCCATCGAGTTGCGGTGTAAAGACAGAGAACGGGGGGTGCAAGGCCACCCCGCAGATTGATTGATTGAACCTGCTTTCTGTTCTTTCTGCTAAAGGGCGGCGGCGAAAAACAAGCGGAAGTCTTTGATGGCAACTAATAGGAAGAGTCTAAGGAGAATCGAAATCCGATTCATATGACTTCGTGGTGAACATGATCTGCCAGGGTCTCTTCCATTCCCATGTGAATATACCAAAATACAGAGAATTCAACACCGAAATCAAAATTAAAACATTGGTTATGATAAAAATGACAACTAAACAGGCTGCAGTAATTCGACCGGATAGCCAATAAGAAAAGGTTTCTCTACCTTCCGTTGCTTTTGCGTTGGAAATATTTGTTCATTTCATTCATTTTTCGCTCGTTTTCAATCTTAAGAAAAGGCTGACGCTTAATCACCACTTTTAGCAGGATTCTTGGGAGTGAGTTCTTTGTCATTTGGTGAACGTAGCTATTCATTCCTTCATGAGGGGCGGACATGTTTAGATGGAACGACTTATTAACTACTGCTCCACATCCGTAAAGTTAGCAGCGTTTTTCATTCAGGCATTTTCCCCTTTTTTTAAATAAGGACCTCGGCACCTCGGCGGATTACCTTCCATCTATTAAGGTATAAAGTACGTCTCTAAGATGTCCTTTCCTGGCCTTGCTCGCATTTGTGTATTAGGTATGCAACCTGACTGCCCTCTCTAGTGCGCTCCATACCACCGTTTTCTGCAGCCTAGATAAGCGGTTGATCCCAACAACTCTCTGTCTTTGATCGGTATATTTACAATGTTTGCTAGGCACTCACCATATTTGCGAAATAGTGTCCGGGGCCTGGACTTCAGTCTGGCTGCCAAAGTACATACACGACTCAAGTAAATGAACAGCCCGGGACGTGACGAGAAATCCAACCATTATCTGCGAAAGAATGATAACGAAAAAAGCCCATAATGACATAGTTGTAATACTATATGATTTAGGTCGTGGCTGTTCCCCTTCAAGTGCTGTCACAGATTCCCCCTCTCATGAGGGCACGTGTATCTTGTACGGTCTAGTGATTACCCTATCTACAGAAGCTTTCATGTAGACGGACGCAATTATTGGTTTTCATATAATAGAGCTGATTCTTTGCTCGGAGCCCCGCTCGATATGAGTGTCCTTCAGGCTAATGGTTGTTTCCAAAAATGGGGTTTCTCGCTGCACAGATGAGTAATTTGTGTATTTCCCTTCCATTCTGAGCGCTCTCTCGAGAGCTCTGCCATTTCCGCCTCTGGCCGCTTTGCCTTTGATAGTGGAGCGGTAACTCCGATGAGAGAATTGTCTACGTAACGAACATGTTTTAATCGTCGGAAGTCCTTGTCGTTCATTCTCGTAGCGGGTGTCTCTTTTCGCCGACAAACCAATTCCGCTACCTGTTAAGCCTGTCCCTTTTTCCGAGCGTACTTTAGCCTGAAGGTGAGTTTATCCACTTGCTCTTTTTTCCCAGAAAACGCTTCGCGTTTCCCATCCTATGGGCCTGTCCCCGCCACGGTGAAATCTCCGGATTTATCTATCACCCGTCAATCGAACTCGTTATAATAGATACTTGCTAGTATCGGGGATATGTGATTTCCCTGCACCTGCAGAATCTCTTTGTTTTTTGCGGGCCACCTTCGTCGGGGCCCTTGCCGACAAGCTGCCTTTGTTGCGGTGTTGAATTTGCATTTGCCTGCGCGTAGTGTTCCTTAGATAAGTCTCATCGAGTTGCTGTCTCCGATCCTTCTTCCATGATTTTGGGTAGTATACGCGAATTGATGGTGTCGTAGCAGTGCTTGTGCCTCCTTTCATTGCCCATATAGCGGCTTTGAACTTGGTGCGTATGCTTTTAGGCGCAGTACGACACGATTTCTCGATCGGAACCCGTGCGACATTTTGCTGAATGCCGGTTCATATACCACTTCCAAGATCATCCTCAGTGCTTCGAGAACGATCTCCTCCGCCGGGATGACGTTCAAGGGTCAGGATTCGCTCTATCCATAGAAAGGAAGGCCTCGCCCATAAGTAAAGTTTTTCGTTCGTTCCTCTTAGACTTGGTTAATCCAGTCTGCTAGGAGGCTATCCAACGTCTAACCTAACATAGCTGAGGTGGGGCGGCGGTGCGATTGGGCGTTCTCCACCGCTTTGAGTGGTGGATCTCTGTCCAAAAGTAAGGAATACGGTTTGGTAATTTTTATGTTTTGGATTGACCTGGTTCGTGCCATAGATTTAGTTAAGGTAGTTCGGCATCCATGACGTTGGTGCGCAGAGGTTCCTTAACCCGCCGACTTTCTCTAGCTCCCGTAAACATGATGGCGTATGCCTTGGAGCGGACCTATCTACCCGGGTGGGCCTTTCGACCCACTACGGCCATTCTTGGTTGGCCAAGATGGTGCTATTTCTGCCGAAGAAATAAGGATTATTGAGAGATCTCGTCGTCGGGTCCCCGCAGATCTCTCTTACCCAGCTGCTGCTTTTCGGCGGCCGCCTCTACTCCTCCTCGCGGCTCTGGCAAAAAAATTAGTCTTGGTTCATGAAGCTCCCCCACTTTTTCCAGAGTCGACTCTTCGATTCCAACAAAATTATACCTTGCTTGTTTGGTAATTGGCACCCCAGCTGTCACTTCATGTTTTAAAAGGATTACAGGAGTTTTCAGTCCTGTATTCACCAAGATCATATTCTGTGAGCGTAACAGTTTGATTAACCCCTTGTTCCCATCATGCCTTTTATTTCCATATCGTAATAGCTTCACTAAAGATTATAGAGCGCCTTCACGTAGTAAAGTGGAACTGGAATTATGCAGTTACCCTAAGCTCTGACATTGCTGCATAAGCTTGGCTCCCGAACCGTACATGAGACTGATGATCTCATACGGCTCTTCCCGTCATGCTGGCGTCTCCGTACCGTATTTAGCTATGGTATGAGTTTTTAGCTATGGTATGAGTTCACTCTAAATTGCAGACAGAGACAGTTAAGACGGTATTTAGAGTTTGAAGACTTTACGTATCGTATGAATTGCTGTCACCTACACTCCTAAAAGGTAATGGGTCCCCATGTAAGCCCTGGAGCTTGGTGAGAATCCTACTTCTAGGAGCATACAGCCTGGCAGGCCTTGCGTTTCCGGAGCTTATGGGCGTTGCCCCGTTCCCCAACCGGATCTTGGACGTGAGCTACACTTCGTGGGGGATGCCGCGAGCGTAGATGGTCCATCCTGGAAGAGAAGAGCCGTCGATAACTTACTTCTCTCGGGCGACAAGGGACGCTCAATGACAATCCCCAAGTTGTCACTGCCTTACTCCCTCCCGTATTACGATAACGAGTCCCGTAGGTGCGGTCAGCACCGTCGATTGTCGGGCAACGAGGCTTACTTACACTCAGTCATTGTTCGTCCTACGTTAATCCGGGCCTTTTGCTTTTGCGGGAAGGTAGCCACCCCACCCTTCTATCAAGGCCTGAGATTTGGCTGAACATCCCAGCTATTGGCAGGCAAGGAAAGATTGCGACGATCTCTTTTTTTGCTGTCCGCTCCATCCAGGTTAAAGTTCGCGTCATTAGTTTAGTTGCGCGGGTCGTTCTGCAGATATTGCTTAGGACTAACAGATCACACTGGGGAATAATTAACCAAAAAAGCTCGTTCTGCTTTCTTTTATTCTTGTTCTGTTTTTCGTGAAGAGGTCTGTTCTTAATATCCATGGGAGCTTGTGAGAAAGAAGGTGAAAGCTTCTTAGAGAATGAAAATGTCCATTGCACCTTCAATTCTAAACAAACAAGCTTCGCTTAGCTGCTAACTCTGCGGCGAAGCTCCGCAGTTTGTTTTGCGGGGAATGGTTTCGAAATTTCGAGAACCCCTTTCTTTTTGGTAGCTATTTGTTCTAATTGCTCCTCGTGACGCCGCGGAACCTTGGTAATTGGGATTTTAGGACGCAGCCATATCTATGATGTAAGGAATAATTGACCCGCATCACGATATTCCGGTCTTCTTAATCATTATTTTGATCTTTGTGTTATGGATATTGATCCGCACTTTATGGCATTTCCATTATTGAAGAAACCCCATTCCTTCAAAAATGGTTCACGGAACTACTATAGAGATCATTTGGACCATTCTTCCCAGTTTCGTTTCGATGTTTATTGCTATACCATCCTTTGTCTTACTCTATTCGATGGACCAGGTGGTAGATCCGGCCATTACTATTAAAGCTATTGGACATTAATGGTATTGGAGTGCGCTCTTTCACGAAGGTGATGGAAGTGCGACAAAATGCACCGGTCTGCTTCTACGGTCCACAGAGTATCTGGCTTACCAAATGAGAGACGGGAATCAAAGAAATTATCGTCTGACGTGGTGACGTCGAGGGACTCAACTCTTGGGACTAGAGCGTGCCGGAAACGGGGAGTTGAAGTGCTACCTATGCATTGATAAGGCTCCCCTAGCCAATGATAAGCCTATGGTTCCTTCGGAGTGAGTCGTTGGAGGTATACATTCCCGCTTCTGGTGTAGGCAATATACAGAAAAGAGATCTCAGCTTGCGATGTTCAATGACGGCGCTGAAGTAGTAAGTCTATCAGCACCACAACTAGTGGCATACAACTTTGGACCTAACAGGCCTGACCCCGTCATCTCTAGAATAGGGGATCCTCGACGCGTTGGCAGCAACCACAGCGGTTACGTTACAAAATTCATTCCCAGAGGAGGTGCGAAGCAGAGGATACTCTGCGGTTTCATCGAAGCTAAGCTCAACTGCTCCGCGAAGCAGAGGCCTCGTTTACTAACGTTTAGGCTTAATTAAGCCTTAAGCCTCTTAATCCGCGAAGCGAGGGCGAAGCGTTTACTGAGTTGTAAACGTATTAGCTAATACCTTTTCGGCTATGCTAATACATGTTGTAAACGTAGAATTAATCGCTGCTAACTTTTTGCTTAGTTGACCGGGTTTTCGTTTAAGCGAAGCTTAGTTTACTGTTTTCTCTGCCTCCCTCGGGGACGGAGGTCCCATGGTAGGTAACATAAAGCATAAGCACTTTACCGAAAGGGACCAGCGCTTATACTCCACCCTGTTCTTTTGGGTCACTGCTCACAGCGTTGCGAAATTCCAGTCCTCGGAGATCACAGAGAATTCACTTTCTTTCAGTGAAAATTAAGTAAGTATTTGGTCAGTCAGGTAAAACATATTATTTTGGGGGGCGGCGGATCAACAAAAAGGACTAGGATCATGGCTTGATTGAACGGAAACAGACTCCTAGCTTGCCGATCACCATTCGATCTACCAGTAGAGCCTAACCCTTCAAGACTTGAGAAGGACCTGGCCAAATAGCAGTATACTCTTAAGTGTGTGTGAATAGGCGTGAAAAGCTGTTTGCAAGAAAACGAAACTTGCAAGTACAGTTTGGAGGGAGGCGAATGGAACTTCTAAAAAGGCATTACGCCGACCCACCCTTATGAGTATTCAGACTATAGCAGTTATGATGAATAGTCATTAACTTTCGACAGTTATATGATTTCAGAGGATGATTTGGAATTGGGTTAATCACGTATACCGGAAGTGGACAATCGAGTAGTTGTACCAGCCAAGACTTCTTTCTGTATGATTATAACTCCGGCTGATGTACTTTACAATTGGGCTGTACCTTTTCCAGGTGCTAAACGTGATGCTGTACCCGGTTGTTCGAATCAGACCTCCATTCTTACATAATGAGAGGGACTTTACCATGGTTAGCGCAGCGAGATCCGTGGAACTAATTATGCCTTTATGCCTACTGTCGTGGAAGTTGTTTCGTTGAATGAATATCTGGAATGGGTATCCGATCATCAGCAGTGATGCAATCGCCGATTACCATTGATAAAGAATAGGTGCATGCTGGCTCAAGTCTACAGCACTTCGGGATGGGGGCTTGATGACTCCCCCATTTCACCCTAGAAACTAGTATCTGTGTAACAGGTTGTATAAAGCCTATGGGGCATCCGACCATATCTACATAACTCCTGCTGTACTGTACGGCTCTGTCCATAACATAAGGTTCATATCTGAATGACTCGCTTCCGGATAGGTTGAACAAAGTCTTCTTTGTCGTAAGCGCCTTGTTAAACGATGTCAAGCAGAGATTTCTTGGAGGAAGTATCTGATGTTTTTAGCAATGGTATGGAATTTGCTTCTTCATTTCGGACAGACATGTATGTCCCCAGTCTCGTTTAAGAGGTTGGCTGAAACCGTGTGGCGACCAGTCAGATAGGTGCCAAAGACGGATTGCGGACTTCCGATTCGTATCTCGGAGATATTTCGCGTCTTAGGAGCGAAGCTAATACGTGTTGTTTTCGAGGCGAGTGCTGTCTCGGTCGGAGTTGAGTTATCCACAGCTACATCGACTATCTCGTAAATGGTTAAGGCGCGAGTGACTGATCCAAATCCCTAAGTCCCATTTTTGGCCATTACCATGGCTGTGGTGGCGGCAGGGCTTAGGCTTAGGCGAGATCGTCTCGTACCCCGCTCAACTGCTCTTCGTTCGATTGGGCCATTTTGAGGCTTAGGCGTTTCCCCTTTTCCTCAGCAGATGCGGAGTCGTTGGACTATCCATTTGTCGAGGAAGTAACATATAGAGGGTCGAAAGTTCTCTTTCTGGACGGACTAAAGCGGATATGTTTAGAGTGATAGATGGCGAGATCATAGATCCTATCCTCGACTACACACCTATAAGAGAGACTTAACCCCCCGTCACTCACCTAGGGAAGGAACCCAAGTTAGAAGCGGCGTAAGCAGTGGTCTCGCTGTGTTTAGGGTGTATGATCGTATGACACGGATCTTAGCTCGGCCTCTGCCATTGTTAATTTCGAGTTAACAATGGTAGGCTCTAATCTCTATTAGAGACCTCCTTAAAGCCTAGATCTAACCAATTTAGGTAGTATCTTACCCAATAGTAATAATTTGACTACCCAAACGACGACGAAGAGGTGTACGAATACATAGCTGGGCTTCTACCAACAGCCAGCCACGGAGTCAGTCGGCGGCAAGTTTCATTTTACAATTGAACCGCTGTCTTCGACAAACACTTTAGATCTAGAGGAAAGGGACCAGGACTAGCGGCTTAGGCTAGAAAGGCCGGCTTTGGATCAGTTAGTTAACTTCTAAACAAAAGGTCGGTCGGGGAAGACCCAACCTGAATTGAGGAAGGCAGTGTTTCTCTATTTCATCCCTATAGGGATGTTTCAGATAATTAGGGTGAGGTTCGGAAAATACCACAACATTGAGTTTATCATACTCGACCTCCGAATAATGTGGGTAGTAATAATCTAGACAATGAAAACAAAAAGAAGAAGTTTTTTTTCTTTTTCTTTTCTGATAGAAAGGAAGGTCTTTTTCAGGCATCCAAGAACCTTTACGACGAAAAAAAAGGATAATAGGAAGACTCTTTCTGAATAGAAGGGTAAAAGAGAGGCCTCGAAAAAGAGCATTTTCTTCATTTCAGTTATTCTATCGATTTTCTAATTCATTCTTTCTTTCTTATGCATTACGCCATGTTTAGTTTGATAAGACCTCTTGAAGCTTCTTCAATGAATGTGAGATCACCGCAGGATACCGTGAACCCGAGAATATTGACTACTTTAGGATTGGCATAAATATGTTTATGATTGATTAGCTATCTGGCTTAAAAAATATGTTCGCGAGAGGAAATGCAAACCGGAATAACGTCCAATCTTTTTTCTAGAAAGGGTAAAAAATTAATGTGTTTCTCTTTAATAGTTTTTAGTAACGGGTTAAGCTTCTATATCTTTCCTTTCATGGGTAATCCGTAAAAGAGGGACAGCTTTCGCGAAGCATATGATTTGTCGGAGAAATCTTGTCGAGATTTTCATCTTTCGAAGGGTCTTTTCTGGAGTGAACAGAACCTCAAAATTAGGTTGGTCAGATTCCCCCCCAATTTCCTTCTTTTCCACGAGTTTCTTTGTTTCAAAAGGCTATCTCTTCAAAGGAAGGAAAATCCCCACTCCCAAATAAGGGCTCTCTTTCTCGGATTGAGTTTTTTGTGCCAAACATTTTCTCTCATCTAACGACGAATTTTAGATCCTGATACCGACATATCTGTTTCTGTTCATTACCTCTCCGTCTTCGGTAATCATGGCAGTTCATTCATAGTGTTGGGCTAGCTACCGGGCTTATTCTATTCTACGCCGAGGCGAGGGAGTTGGCTCGCTCCCTTCACGAGAACAAGACTCGGAGAAGTGTTAGGAAGGCCAAAGGGGCGGCACGAAATAACATCGGAATTCCGGAAGTATGCACTTCTTTTAGATCTGAAACAAGACCCGAATCCCACCATAGGTAACAAACCCCATTACTCATGTAATAAGACAAAGCTAAGAAAGTAACAACTATGAAGCCTAGAAACCCCCTATAGGAATAGTTTATAACAAAGAAAGCGTATTAATAACGATTCTCGAAAGTGAGGCTAAGATGACCAACCTTCAAGAGGGAAATACCAACAAGCAACACAGCGGCTAGGAAAGCTCCAGGGATTCTATAGAAAATAGAAAGGGTCGAAGTAAGCTACGGCTTATAAATGGTGATATGAAGCGATAACGGTCAATCAATTTACATTCTGTTGACTTTCTTTGTTTTGTTTGATTCGATAGGCCGCCTTAGCTTGCTTGCAAAGGACTTGCGTAGGCGAAGCGGGCTGTGCTGCTTTTCTTGATATTTATGGCATTAAGAGCCAGCTTCTAGTAATCGCGGGGGTTGGAATGGGCCCTAATACATCTCCTATCTATAGGCCGTCATCGAAGAAAGAAAGCAGCCGAATAAGCGGCGTGGTCACTCACACTGACGTTTATGTTTATAGACCCCATGCATGCAAGCAAGGGATTATTCTACTACGACTAGAACTCGCTCTATCCCTACGCAGAATGACGTTGCCAATTTCTTTCTTCTTCTTGAAAAAGACTGAAAAAGCCAGCCAGATGCAGGCAAAAAAAGAGAAAGCCTAGGATGCTAGAAAATGGTCCCGTCAATTCAATCTATTCAATATTGAATTTTGGCATGCATCTAGACAGCTGTATGCCCTGTAAGGGGCTTGTACAGGTAGTTTGGGAAGAGATCTTCCCGAATTACCTTCTGCTATTCTATTTGAAGAAACTAAAAAGGGGATCTACTTCGACCAAAAGACCTCTCCTCTAGGTACTACTATAATAATATAGAACTGAAATCTGGAAAAAAAAGGTGTTCATCGAAGCTAAGCTAAACTTGGAGCTAATACCGTTGACCGTTTACGTTTACTTAAGGTATTAGCTCCGCTCCTTTACGGTAAACTTTAGCACCTTATGGAGCTAAAGTTGACCGTTACGCGCGCTTAGTTTTCTTTACTAATACCTTAACGGGAAACTTTAGCACGCATAGCGCTTTAGGGTTTTCTTTAGCACGTTAGGTAAACGGTTTTGCTAAGCTAAACTGGCTTAAAAGCGTTTACGCTAGTCAACGTTGAAGCGAATTAGTCAGAGCAGCTGGCGAAGCAGCAAAAGTAGTTGAAAAGAAGGTCGACTAGCTACACTAAGATTACCTTCCAGTGAGCTTCGCTTGCGAAGTGGTAGATTTCTTTGTTGGGAGACAGACCCACCCATTTTTCATCATTTTTCGGATTCATTTCTTTTCTTCAGATGATGAAAATGATGAAAATGACGGAAGTTCGTTCTACGCGGCGCCTTCCACTTGGGGATTTGTTCTAGTTGAGCTGAGAAAGAAGAGAAAGTTTTGGGAAGGGGAAAACCGAGATTCGTATTGCTGGCCGGGGAAATAGCATTTCATTTCCGGCAGCTTTTTTCGCCCATTCGATTTCTCACTAGAGGCCTAGTGATTGTATAACCTTGAGGTTCCAATACGGATAGAGGGATTTGAACCCCCACGACTGAGTAAGGTCACCAGAACCTAAACCTGGCATGTCTGCCAATTCCATCATATCCGCACATCGAGTCTTATTTCTTTATGTTTTATTTTCTTTTTGAGTTGCCACCCACTGCTGTGATCTGATGATGGATAAGCCTGTGGGGTGGGGGGTCCATGGTCTTTCTGCCAGCCCAGAAAGTTAGCAGCGTCGCCGTCTTCTTTAAAACTCTCCTCCGCAGGGGCTCGGTCGGGGCTCAGTTCTCAGTCCTCCTCGCGTAAACACAATCAACCAGACAGGGCCTGTAGCTGAGGGGAGTAGAGCACGTGGCTACGAACCACGGTGTCGGGGGCTCGAATCCCTCCTCGCCCAGCCAGCTTTCAGGAAAGGAAAGAAGGTAAGCTACGCTCTAGCTTTCGGAAAGGTTATGGATACAAGAGAGTAAAACAAACCAACCCGCAACCGCAGTCGAGGAGTCTGTCTTCCCAAGTAAGTTTTAAAGAACGCCCTAGCCAGATCGATTTATCTATTTCACGTAATTCGGTCGGTTACGTGTTTTTCATAGCACCTTTCATGTCGTGCCACATAGAGATGGATTACCTAAAATCAGTTGAATTCTTAAATTATGAAAGGAACCCGGAAAAGAGGAGGAAGAATACGGAAAACTCGTTACAGTAGCAGGATTCAATCCCGTACGTACCCCCGACTAAAGCTGCGTCGAGGGCAGCTAGAGCCCGAAACTAACAAAGAAACTAAGCTTCTAACTTGTTTCGCTTAGCTTCGCCCCTTCCTTCGATGCCGTGTTCGGTCCTTTGCCCATGACAATGACTCTCCTAAGCCAGTTAAAAGGGAGTTGTTAGAAAGTCCTTGGAGACATAAGTCATCCATTCGACCGGGTTCCCGATCGGACCCAAAGCCCCGCATAGAAGAAGATACCTTCTCATTATGCTCAATTATACTTGACCAGGATCCACATGCACAATTATTAGTTTGTACACATGGAAGATGGTCGCATAGAAGCGCACCCACTTTGCCAACTCCTTACCCCGCATCATCATAGCGCGATGACGACACAGGATAAAACGCGGCGGAAGACCAGCTCTCGATCGAGTTTCCGGTACCATTTTCGAATCGGGAGCAAGCAAGCAGTTGAAGCCGGAGAACCATTGGCAGTAGATGAAATCTGACCACCCACCGGTAGGCTTTCTCTAAGGAAAGGTTACATACCTTAAGGTACGCTAAAAGAACTAAATCTACCTTGCCGCTAAAAGCACTTTTCCCGTTAGCGAGGTGCGAAGCTAATACGTTTACGTTCACTGTTAGTATTAGCTAATACCCAATAGGAGCGGAGCTAATACCGTTAAGGTATAGTATTAGCTTCATCGTGTTGTAAACGAAAACTAAGCGCGTAACAGTAAACTAACTACGCATAGCGCGTTCACCGTTACTACGTTAGAAAACTGTTAGGTGGTCGCCCCATAGGTTTTCTTTAGCACCTAATCGATCGGTGCTTCTACGTTAGTTTACTTTAGTTTTCGGCCAGAAAACAGCGTTGTAGAACTCCACCCAAGCAGAAATGTCGCTAATGCTAACCAAATTCTGTGTTCTCTGGCATTAACTTGGATCCGATCTAATCACCTTTGACCAGAATGAATGTAGTTGTATGTAAACCTTACGGCAATGGCGTGGTTCACTAGAAAATCCCCAGCAGGCAGGCAGGCGTATTAGCTAATACTAACAGTAAACGAGCGAAAACTAACGTCAACGTAGAAGCTAATACCTACCGGTCCTTAACGTTTAAGCTAATACGTGTTTGTTGTCAACTTAGCTTAATCGAAAACAACACGTATTAGCTGCTATAGTGTTGTAAACGTATTAGCGTTTAAGCTTTTACGTTGACTGTTTGTTTTCGCTGCTTAGTTGACCGGGTTTTCGTTTACTGTTTGTTTTCTAAACGTTTACTGTTTGTTTTCGCATAGCTCGTGTTGTAAACGTAGTTAGTTGACCGTGTTGTTTTCGGTTCATCGCAGCCATCGTGAGAAAGAACGAATTGCTGTTACTGTTAACAGCGTCGTGACAACCGGGAACCACTACTTCCCCGGCATTCCTTGTGGACTGCCGAAGAGAAAAGCACGTCAAACCCATACAACGCGCGTTTTCCCGTGAGCAGATTGAATCCATTGAGGAGAAAGAAGAAAGCCAGCGTGAAAATTTGTTTTTCTGGTTCCTTTCGCATCACGACTTTTTAGGAGAAAGACCTAATAATGTATGTATGAAAACCCCCAAATAAACTAGCCCAACGCGTGGGTGGGGGAACCGTTTACCTTAACGTAGAAGCTAATACCGTTTACAACACGATTAAGCGTTTACTGAGTTGTAAACGGTATTAGCCTAACCCGTTGACCGTTTACGTTTACCGTTACAGTATTAGCATAGCGCCAATAGGAGCGATAGTTTACGTTTACCTTAACGGTATTAGCTACGCTCCATAAGGCCCGATTAGGCGCGCTGCGGTTAGGTGCTATGCGTTTACCGATTAGGAGAGTTTACTTATCAGTAAACGTAAACTACGTTAGAAAACGCATAGCGCGTTTACGTGCTAAAGAAAACCGCAAAACGCTTTAGCCTTAACGGTAAAGCGAAAACGCCTTAAAGTAAGGGGCGAAGCTAAGCCTTCACCAACATGGTGTAGCTTTAGCCTTATGGCTTAAGCATTTTCTAACCTTAAAGGGTATTAGCGGCGAACGAACGCGCAAAACCTTTTTTAAAGGGGCGAAGCTAAGCGCCATAAGTAAACGTTTAAGCGAAACGCTGTAGCAAGACCTTAATGGCTTGCATAGCACCTCCGGGCCAACATGGTCTTCTTTAGCCCGTAAAGGTATAGGTATTAGCTTCTACATTAGTTTTCGTAAAAGCGTTTACGTTTACCTTAACGATTAAGCGTTTACGCTGTAGCCGTTAGGGAAACTTTAGCTCTAATACCTTAACGGTATTAGCATAGCTCCATAAGTAAACGGTAAACTAACCCGTTTACCGGTATTAGCTTAATCGTTTACTTAAGGTGCTATGCAAGCGGCTTAAACGTAGTTAGTTTACCGGTTAGGTATTAGCTTAAACGTGTTGTAAACGTAAAAGCGACATAAAGGTGCTATGCAAGTTGAACGCGCAGCGTTTATGGCATGATCGCTCGCTACGCGCCTTTTGTTGATCTAAAGGTAGTAGCGAGTAATTTGTACGTGGGATTTTTGCTTTTTTCGGGATTGAATAATCCATGAATATGAAAAAGCGTAGCCATTCGGCCTTTCCAAAGGTCTCAATCTGTATGGAAAAGATGATCTTCCCGGTGATTTCGAGAACCCCTTTTTGGTAGCTATTTGTTCTAATTGCTCCTCGTGACGCCGCGGAACCTTGGTAATTGGGATTTTAGGACGCAGCCATATCTATGATGTAAGGAATAATTGACCCGCATCACGATATTCCGGTCTTCTTAATCATTATTTTGATCTTTGTATTATGGATATTGATCCGCACTTTATGGCATCTCCATTATTGAAGAAACCCCATTCCTTCAAAAATGGTTCACGGAACTACTATAGAGATCATTTGGACCATTCTTCCCAGTTTCGTTTCGATGTTTATTGCTATACCATCCTTTGTCTTACTCTATTCGATGGACCAGGTGGTAGATCCGGCCATTACTATTAAAGCTATTGGACATTAATGGTATTGGAGTGCGCTCTTTCACGAAGGTGATGGAAGTGCGACAAAATGCACCGGACTGCTTCTATGGTCCACAGAGTATCTGGCTTACCAAATGAGAGACGGGAATCAAAGAAATTATCGTCTGACGTGGTGACGTCGAGGGACTCAACTCTTGGGACTAGAGCATGCCGGAAACGGGGAGTTGAAGTGCTACCTATGCATTGATAAGGCTCCCCTAGCCAATGAAAAGCCTATGGTTCCTTCGGAGTGAGTCGTTGGAGGTATACATTCCCGCTGCTGGTGTAGGCAATATACAGAAAAGAGATCTCAGCTTGCGATGTTCAATGACGGCGCTGAAGTAGTAAGTCTATCAGCACCACAACTAGTAGCATACAACTTTGGACCTAACAGGCCTGACCCTGTCATCTCTAGAATAGGGGATCCTCGACGCGTTGGCAGCAACCACAGCGGTTACGTTACAAAATTCATTCCCAGAGGAGGTGCGAAGCAGACGATACTCTGCGGTTTCATCGAAGCTAAGCTCAACTGCTCCGCGAAGCAGAGGCCTCGTTTACTAACGTTTAGGCTTAATTAAGCCTTAAGCCTCTTAATCCGCGAAGCGAGGGCGAAGCGTTTACTGAGTTGTAAACGTATTAGCTAATACCTTTTCGGCTATGCTAATACATGTTGTAAACGTAGAATTAATCGCTGCTAACTTTTCGCTTAGTTGACCGGGTTTTCGTTTAAGCGAAGCTTAGTTTACTGTTTTCTCTGCCTCCCTCGGGGACGGAGGTCCCATGGTAGGTAACATAAAGCATAAGCACTTTACCGAAAGGGACCAGCGCTTATACTCCACCCTGTTTTTTTGGGTCACTGCTCACAGCGTTGCGAAATTCCAGTCCTCGGAGATCACAGAGAATTCACTTTCTTTCAGTGAAAATTAAGTAAGTATTTGGTCAGTCAGGTAAAACATATTATTTTGGGGGGCGGCGGATCAACAAAAAGGACTAGGATCATGGCTTGATTGAACGGAAACAGACTCCTAGCTTGCCGATCACCATTCGATCTACCAGCAGAGCCTAACCCTTCAAGACTTGAGAAGGACCTGGCCAAATAGCAGTATACTCTTAAGTGTGTGTGAATAGGCGTGAAAAGCTGTTTGCAAGAAAACGAAACTTGCAAGTACAGTTTGGAGGGAGGCGAATGGAACTTCTAAAAAGGCATTATGCCGACCCACCCTTATGAGTATTCAGACTATAGCAGTTATGATGAATAGTCATTAACTTTCGACAGTTATATGATTTCAGAGGATGATTTGGAATTGGGTTAATCACGTATACCCGAAGTGGACAATCGAGTAGTTGTACCAGCCAAGACTTCTTTCTGTATGATTATAACTCCGGCTGATGTACTTTACAGTTGGGCTGTACCTTTTCCAGGTGCTAAACGTGATGCTGTACCCGGTTGTTCGAATCAGACCTCCATTCTTACATAATGAGAGGGAGTTTACCATGGTTAGCGTAGTGAGATCCGTGGAACTAATTATGCGTTTATGCCTACTGTCGTGGAAGTTGTTTCGTTGAATGAATATCTGGAATGGGTATCCGATCATCAGCAGTGATGCAATCCCCGATTACCATTGATAAAGAATAGGTGCATGCTGGCTCAAGTCTACAGCACTTCGGGATGGGGGCTTGATGACTCCCCCATTTCACCCTAGAAACTAGTATCTGTGTAACAGGTTGTATAAAGCCTATGGGGCATCCGACCATATCTACATAACTCCTGCTGTACTGTACGGCTCTGTCCATAACATAAGGTTCATATCTGAATGACTCGCTTCCGGATAGGTTGAACAAAGTCTTCTTCGTCGTAAACGCCTTGTTAAACGACGTCAAGCAGAGATTTCTTGGAGGAAGTATCTGATGTTTTTAGCAATGGTATGGAATTTGCTTCTTCATTTCGGACAGACATGTATGTCCCCAGTCTCGTTTAAGAGGTTGGCTGAAACCGTGTGGCGACCAGTCAGATAGGTGCCAAAGACGGATTGCGGACTTCCCATTCGTATCTCGGAGATATTTCGCGTCTTAGGAGCGAAGCTAATACGTGTTGTTTTCGAGGCGAGTGCTGTCTCGGTCGGAGTTGAGTTATCCACAGCTACATCGACTATCTCGTAAATGGTTAAGGCGCGAGTGACTGATCCAAATCCCTAAGTCCCATTTTCGGCCATTACCATGGCTGTGGTGGCGGCAGGGCTTAGGCTTAGGCGAGATCGTCTCGTACCCCGCTCAACTGCTCTTCGTTCGATTGGGCCATTTTGAGGCTTAGGCGTTTCCCCTTTTCCTCAGCAGATGCGGAGTCGTTGGACTATCCATTTGTCGAGGAAGTAACATATAGAGGGTCGAAAGTTCTCTTTCTGGACGGACTAAAGCGGATATGTTTAGAGTGATAGATGGCGAGATCATAGATCCTATCCTCGACTACACACCTATAAGAGAGACTTAACCCCCCGTCACTCACCTAGGGAAGGAACCCAAGTTAGAAGCGGCGTAAGCAGTGGTCTCGCTGTGTTTAGGGTGTATGATCGTATGACACGGATCTTAGCTCGGCCTCTGCCATTGTTAATTTCGAGTTAACAATGGTAGGCTCTAATCTCTATTAGAGACCTCCTTAAAGCCTAGATCTAACCAATTTAGGTAGTATCTTACCCAATAGTAATAATTTGACTACCTAAACGACGACGAAGAGGTGTACGAATACATAGCTGGGCTTCTACCAACAGCCAGCCACGGAGTCAGTCGACGGCAAGTTTCATTTTACAATTGAACCGCTGTCTTCGACAAACACTTTAGATCTAGAGGAAAGGGACCAGGACTAGCGGCTTAGGCTAGAAAGGCCGGCTTTGGATCAGTTAGTTAACTTCTAAACAAAAGGTCGATCGGGGAAGACCCAACCTGAATTGAGGAAGGCAGTGTTTCTCTATTTCATCCCTATAGGGATGTTTCAGATAATTAGGGTGAGGTTCGGAAAATACCACAACATTGAGTTTATCATACTCGACCTCCGAATAATGTGGGTAGTAATAATCTAGACAATGAAAACAAAAAGAAGAAGTTTTTTTTCTTTTTCTTTTCTGATAGAAAGGAAGGTCTTTTTCAGGCATCCAAGAACCTTTACGACGAAAAAAAGGATAATAGGAAGACTCTTTCTGAATAGAAGGGTAAAAGAGAGGCCTCGAAAAAGAGCATTTTCTTCATTTCAGTTATTCTATCGATTTTCTAATTCATTCTTTCTTTCTTATGCATTACGCCATGTTTAGTTTGATAAGACCTCTTGAAGCTTCTTCAATGAATGTGAGATCACCGCAGGATACCGTGAACCCGAGAATATTGACTACTTTAGGATTGGCATAAATATGTTTATGATTGATTAGCTATCTGGCTTAAAAAATATGTTCGCGAGAGGAAATGCAAACCGGAATAACGTCCAATCTTTTTTCTAGAAAGGGTAAAAAATTAATGTGTTTCTCTTTAATAGTTTTTAGTAACGGGTTAAGCTTCTATATCTTTCCTTTCATGGGTAATCCGTAAAAGAGGGACAGCTTTCGCGAAGCATATGATTTGTCGGAGAAATCTTGTCGAGATTTTCATCTTTCGAAGGGTCTTTTCCGGAGTGAACAGAACCTCAAAATTAGGTTGGTCAGATTCCCCCCCAATTTCCTTCTTTTCCACGAGTTTCTTTGTTTCAAAAGGCTATCTCTTCAAAGGAAGGAAAA
Organism: Ceratopteris richardii; assembly: GCA_020310875.1. Taxonomy (NCBI): domain Eukaryota; kingdom Viridiplantae; phylum Streptophyta; class Polypodiopsida; order Polypodiales; family Pteridaceae; genus Ceratopteris; species Ceratopteris richardii. The sequence goes on from CM035422.1 coordinate 102,813,800, forward strand.
TCCCCACTCCCAAATAAGGGCTCTCTTTCTCGGATTGAGTTTTTTGTGCCAAACATTTTCTCTCATCTAACGACGAATTTTAGATCCTGATACCGACATATCTGTTTCTGTTCATTACCTCTCCGTCTTCGGTAATCATGGCAGTTCATTCATAGTGTTGGGCTAGCTACCGGGCTTATTCTATTCTACGCTGAGGCGAGGGAGTTGGCTCGCTCCCTTCACGAGAACAAGACTTGGAGAAGTGTTAGGAAGGCCAAAGGTGTCACAGCCTGTTTTTCTATCTAGCCCTTTTCAGTGCTTGGGGGGTATGCCCTGTGGCGCCAAATTGTGCGCAACTATGAGGGGTACTAGTACTCCTCATACCAAGCTCTCATTGCCTTCTTCAACACGAGTTGCTAATCGAATATAAACGTGTTCTGGCAATCTTCTTGGTGTCCCCTTTTGTTGGTTTACGTTTTTCGTGGGTTTGAACGTCTCAAAAGGGGCGGCACGAAATAACATCGGAATTCCGGAAGTATGCACTTCTTTTAGATCTGAAACAAGACCCGAATCCCACCATAGGTAACAAACCCCATTACTCATGTAATAAGACAAAGCTAAGAAAGTAACAACTATGAAGCCTAGAAACCCCCTATAGGAATAGTTTATAACAAAGAAAGCGTATTAATAACGATTCTCGAAAGTGAGGCTAAGATGACCAACCTTCAAGAGGGAAATACCAACAAGCAACACAGCGGCTAGGAAAGCTCCAGGGATTCTATAGAAAATAGAAAGGGTCGAAGTAAGCTACGGCTTATAAATGGTGATATGAAGCGATAACGGTCAATCAATTTACATTCTGTTGACTTTCTTTGTTTTGTTTGATTCGATAGGCCGCCTTAGCTTGCTTGCAAAGGACTTGCGTAGGCGAAGCGGGCTGTGCTGCTTTTCTTGATATTTATGGCATTAAGAGCCAGCTTCTAGTAATCGCGGGGGTTGGAATGGGCCCTAATACATCTCCTATCTATAGGCCGTCATCGAAGAAAGAAAGCAGCCGAATAAGCGGCGTGGTCACTCACACTGACGTTTATGTTTATAGACCCCATGCATGCAAGCAAGGGATTATTCTACTACGACTAGAACTCGCTCTATCCCTACGCAGAATGACATTGCCAATTTCTTTCTTCTTCTTGAAAAAGACTGAAAAAGCCAGCCAGATGCAGGCAAAAAAAGAGAAAGCCTAGGATGCTAGAAAATGGTCCCGTCAATTCAATCTATTCAATATTGAATTTTGGCATGCATCTAGACAGCTGTATGCCCTGTAAGGGGCTTGTACAGGTAGTTTGGGAAGAGATCTTCCTGAATTACCTTCTGCTATTCTATTTTAAGAAACTAAAAAGGGGATCTACTTCGACCAAAAGACCTCTCCTCTAGGTACTACTATAATAATATAGAACTGAAATCTGGAAAAAAAAGGTGTTCATCGAAGCTAAGCTAAACTTGGAGCTAATACCGTTGACCGTTTACGTTTACTTAAGGTATTAGCTCCGCTCCTTTACGGTAAACTTTAGCACCTTATGGAGCTAAAGTTGACCGTTACGCGCGCTTAGTTTTCTTTACTAATACCTTAACGGGAAACTTTAGCACGCATAGCGCTTTAGGGTTTTCTTTAGCATGTTAGGTAAACGGTTTTGCTAAGCTAAACTGGCTTAAAAGCGTTTACGCTAGTCAAAGTTGAAGCGAATTAGTCAGAGCAGCTGGCGAAGCAGCAAAAGTAGTTGAAAAGAAGGTCGACTAGCTACACGAAGATTACCTTCCAGTGAGCTTCGCTTGCGAAGTGGTAGATTTCTTTGTTGGGAGACAGACCCACCCATTTTTCATCATTTTTCGGATTCATTTCTTTTCTTCAGATGATGAAAATGATGAAAATGACGGAAGTTCGTTCTACGCGGTGCCTTCCACTTGGGGATTTGTTCTAGTTGAGCTGAGAAAGAAGAGAAAGTTTTGGGAAGGGGAAAACCGAGATTCGTATTGCTGGCCGGGGAAATAGCATTTCATTTCCGGCAGCTTTTTTCGCCCATTCGATTTCTCACTAGAGGCCTAGTGATTGTATAACCTTGAGGTTCCAATACGGATAGAGGGATTTGAACCCCCACGACTGAGTAAGGTCACCAGAACCTAAACCTGGCATGTCTGCCAATTCCATCATATCCGCACATCGAGTCTTATTTCTTTATGTTTTATTTTCTTTTTGAGTTGCCACCCACTGCTGTGATCTGATGATGGATAAGCCTGTGGGGTGGGGGGTCCATGGTCTTTCTGCCAGCCCAGAAAGTTAGCAGCGTCGCCGTCTTCTTTAAAACTCTCCTCCGCAGGGGCTCGGTCGGGGCTCAGTTCTCAGTCCTCCTCGCGTAAACACAATCAACCAGACAGGGCCTGTAGCTCAGGGAAGTAGAGCACGTGGCTACGAACCACGGTGTCGGGGGTTCGAATCCCTCCTCGCCCAGCCAGCTTTCAAGAAAGGAAAGAAGGTAAGCTACGCTCTAGCTTTCGGAAAGGTTATGGATACAAGAGAGTAAAACAAACCAACCCGCAACCGCAGTCGAGGAGTCTGTCTTCCCAAGTAAGTTTTAAAGAACGCCCTAGCCAGATCGATTTATCTATTTCACGTAATTCGGTCGGTTACGTGTTTTTCATAGCACCTTTCATGTCGTGCCACATAGAGATGGATTACCTAAAATCAGTTGAATTCTTAAATTATGACCCCGGAAAAGAGGAGGAAGAATACGGAAAACTCGTTACAGTAGCAGGATTCAATCCCGTACGTACCCCCGACTAAAGCTGCGTCGAGGGCAGCTAGAGCCCGAAACTAACAAAGAAACTAAGCTTCTAACTTGTTTCGCTTAGCTTCGCCCCTTCCTTCGATGCCGTGTTCGGTCCTTTGCCCATGACAATGACTCTCCTAAGCCAGTTAAAAGGGAGTTGTTAGAAAGTCCTTGGAGACATAAGTCATCCATTCGACCGGGTTCCCGATCGGACCCAAAGCCCCGCATAGAAGAAGATACCTTCTCATTATGCTCAATTATACTTGACCAGGATCCACATGCACAATTATTAGTTTGTACACATGGAAGATGGTCGCATAGAAGCGCACCCACTTTGCCAACTCCTTACCCCGCATCATCATAGCGCGATGACGACACAGGATAAAACGCGGCGGAAGACCAGCTCTCGATCGAGTTTCCGGTACCATTTTCGAATCGGGAGCAAGCAAGCAGTTGAAGCCGGAGAACCATTGGCAGTAGATGAAATCTGACCACCCACCGGTAGGCTTTCTCTAAGGAAAGGTTACATACCTTAAGGTACGCTAAAAGAACTAAATCTACCTTGCCGCTAAAAGCACTTTTCCCGTTAGCGAGGTGCGAAGCTAATACGTTTACGTTCACTGTTAGTATTAGCTAATACCCAATAGGAGCGGAGCTAATACCGTTAAGGTATAGTATTAGCTTCATCGTGTTGTAAACGAAAACTAAGCGCGTAACGGTAAACTAACTACGCATAGCGCGTTCACCGTTACTACGTTAGAAAACTGTTAGGTGGTCGCCCCATAGGTTTTCTTTAGCACCTAATCGATCGGTGCTTCTACGTTAGTTTACTTTAGTTTTCGGCCAGAAAATAGCGTTGTAGAACTCCACCCAAGCAGAAATGTCGCTAATGCTAACCAAATTCTCTGTTCTCTAGCATTAACTTGGATCCGATCTAATCACCTTTGACCAGAATGAATGTAGTTGTATGTAAACCTTACGGCAATGGCGTGGTTCACTAGAAAATCCCCAGCAGGCAGGCAGGCGTATTAGCTAATACTAACAGTAAACGAGCGAAAACTAACGTCAACGTAGAAGCTAATACCTACCGGTCCTTAACGTTTAAGCTAATACGTGTTTGTTGTCAACTTAGCTTAATCGAAAACAACACGTATTAGCTGCTATAGTGTTGTAAACGTATTAGCGTTTAAGCTTTTACGTTGACTGTTTGTTTTCGCTGCTTAGTTGACCGGGTTTTCGTTTACTGTTTGTTTTCTAAACGTTTACTGTTTGTTTTCGCATAGCTCGTGTTGTAAACGTAGTTAGTTGACCGTGTTGTTTTCGGTTCATCGCAGCCATCGTGAGAAAGAACGAATTGCTGTTACTGTTAACAGCGTCGTGACAACCGGGAACCACTACTTCCCCGGCATTCCTTGTGGACTGCCGAAGAGAAAAGCACGTCAAACCCATACAACGCGCGTTTTCCCGTGAGCAGATTGAATCCATTGAGGAGAAAGAAGAAAGCCAGCGTGAAAATTTGTTTTTCTGGTTCCTTTCGCATCACGACTTTTTAGGAGAAAGACCTAATAATGTATGTATGAAAACCCCCAAATAAACTAGCCCAACGCGTGGGTGGGGGAACCGTTTACCTTAACGTAGAAGCTAATACCGTTTACAACACGATTAAGCGTTTACTGAGTTGTAAACGGTATTAGCCTAACCCGTTGACCGTTTACGTTTACCGTTACAGTATTAGCATAGCGCCAATAGGAGCGATAGTTTACGTTTACCTTAACGGTATTAGCTACGCTCCATAAGGCCCGATTAGGCGCGCTGCGGTTAGGTGCTATGCGTTTACCGATTAGGAGAGTTTACTTATCAGTAAACGTAAACTACGTTAGAAAACGCATAGCGCGTTTACGTGCTAAAGAAAACCGCAAAACGCTTTAGCCTTAACGGTAAAGCGAAAACGCCTTAAAGTAAGGGGCGAAGCTAAGCCTTCACCAACATGGTGTAGCTTTAGCCTTATGGCTTAAGCGTTTTCTAACCTTAAAGGGTATTAGCGGCGAACGAACGCGCAAAACCTTTTTTAAAGGGGCGAAGCTAAGCGCCATAAGTAAACGTTTAAGCGAAACGCTGTAGCAAGACCTTAATGGCTTGCATAGCACCTCCGGGCCAACATGGTCTTCTTTAGCCCGTAAAGGTATAGGTATTAGCTTCTACGTTAGTTTTCGTAAAAGCGTTTACGTTTACCTTAACGATTAAGCGTTTACGCTGTAGCCTTTAGGGAAACTTTAGCTCTAATACCTTAACGGTATTAGCATAGCTCCATAAGTAAACGGTAAACTAACCCGTTTACCGGTATTAGCTTAATCGTTTACTTAAGGTGCTATGCAAGCGGCTTAAACGTAGTTAGTTTACCGGTTAGGTATTAGCTTAAACGTGTTGTAAACGTAAAAGCGACATAAAGGTGCTATGCAAGTTGAACGCGCAGCGTTTATGGCATGATCGCTTGCTACGCGCCTTTTGTTGATCTAAAGGTAGTAGCGAGTAATTTGTACGTGGGATTTTTGCTTTTTTCGGGATTGAATAATCCATGAATATGAAAAAGCGTAGCCATTCGGCCTTTCCAAAGGTCTCAATCTGTATGGAAAAGATGATCTTCCCGGTGATTTCGAGAACCCCTTTTTGGTAGCTATTTGTTCTAATTGCTCCTTGTGATGCCGCGGAACCTTGGTAATTGGGATTTTAGGACGCAGCCATATCTATGATGTAAGGAATAATTGACCCGCATCACGATATTCCGGTCTTCTTAATCATTATTTTGATCTTTGTATTATGGATATTGATCCGCACTTTATGGCATCTCCATTATTGAAGAAACCCCATTCCTTCAAAAATGGTTCACGGAACTACTATAGAGATCATTTGGACCATTCTTCCCAGTTTCGTTTCGATGTTTATTGCTATACCATCCTTTGTCTTACTCTATTCGATGGACCAGGTGGTAGATCCGGCCATTACTATTAAAGCTATTGGACATTAATGGTATTGGAGTGCGCTCTTTCACGAAGGTGATGGAAGTGCGACAAAATGCACCGGACTGCTTCTACGGTCCACAGAGTATCTGGCTTACCAAATGAGAGACGGGAATCAAACAAATTATTGTCTGACGTGGTGACGTCGAGGGACTCAACTCTTGGGACTAGAGCGTGCCGGAAACGGGGAGTTGAAGTGCTACCTATGCATTGATAAGGCTCCCCTAGCCAATGAAAAGCCTATGGTTCCTTCGGAGTGAGTCGTTGGAGGTATACATTCCCGCTTCTGGTGTAGGCAATATACAGAAAAGAGATCTCAGCTTGCGATGTTCAATGACGGCGCTGAAGTAGTAAGTCTATCAGCACCACAACTAGTGGCATACAACTTTGGACCTAACAGGCCTGACCCCGTCATCTCTAGAATAGGGGATCCTCGACGCGTTGGCAGCAACCACAGCGGTTACGTTACAAAATTCATTCCCAGAGGAGGTGCGAAGCAGAGGATACTCTGCGGTTTCATCGAAGCTAAGCTCAACTGCTCCGCGAAGCAGAGGCCTCGTTTACTAATGTTTAGGCTTAATTAAGCCTTAAGCCTCTTAATCCGCGAAGCGAGGGCGAAGCGTTTACTGAGTTGTAAACGTATTAGCTAATACGTTTTCGGCTATGCTAATACATGTTGTAAACGTAGAATTAATCGTTGCTAACTTTTCGCTTAGTTGACCGGGTTTTCGTTTAAGCGAAGCTTAGTTTACTGTTTTCTCTGCCTCCCTCGGGGACGGAGGTCCCATGGTAGGTAACATAAAGCATAAGCACTTTACCGAAAGGGACCAGCGCTTATACTCCACCCTGTTCTTTTGGGTCACTGCTCACAGCGTTGCGAAATTCCAGTCCTCGGAGATCACAGAGAATTCACTTTCTTTCAGTGAAAATTAAGTAAGTATTTGGTCAGTCAGGTAAAACATATTATTTTGGGGGGCGGCGGATCAACAAAAAGGACTAGGATCATGGCTTGATTGAACGGAAACAGACTCCTAGCTTGCCGATCACCATTCGATCTACCAGCAGAGCCTAACCCTTCAAGACTTGAGAAGGACCTGGCCAAATAGCAGTATACTCTTAAGTGTGTGTGAATAGGCGTGAAAAGCTGTTTGCAAGAAAACGAAACTTGCAAGTACAGTTTGGAGGGAGGCGAATGGAACTTCTAAAAAGGCATTACGCCGACCCACCCTTATGAGTATTCAGACTATAGCAGTTATGATGAATAGTCATTAACTTTCGACAGTTATATGATTTCAGAGGATGATTTGGAATTGGGTTAATCACGTATACCGGAAGTGGACAATCGAGTAGTTGTACCAGCCAAGACTTCTTTCTGTATGATTATAACTCCGGCTGATGTACTTTACAGTTGGGCTGTACCTTTTCCAGGTGCTAAACGTGATGCTGTACCCGGTTGTTCGAATCAGACCTCCATTCTTACATAATGAGAGGGAGTTTACCATGGTTAGCGCAGTGAGATCCGTGGAACTAATTATGCGTTTATGCCTACTGTCGTGGAAGTTGTTTCGTTGAATGAATATCTGGAATGGGTATCCGATCATCAGCAGTGATGCAATCGCCGATTACCATTGATAAAGAATAGGTGCATGCTGGCTCAAGTCTACAGCACTTCGGGATGGGGGCTTGATGACTCCCCCATTTCACCCTAGAAACTAGTATCTGTGTAACAGGTTGTATAAAGCCTATGGGGCATCCGACCATATCTACATAACTCCTGCTGTACTGTACGGCTCTGTCCATAACATAAGGTTCATATCTGAATGACTCGCTTCCGGATAGGTTGAACAAAGTCTTCTTCGTCGTAAGCGCCTTGTTAAACGACGTCAAGCAGAGATTTCTTGGAGGAAGTATCTGATGTTTTTAGCAATGGTATGGAATTTGCTTCTTCATTTCGGACAGACATGTATGTCCCCAGTCTCGTTTAAGAGGTTGGCTGAAACCGTGTGGCGACCAGTCAGATAGGTGCCAAAGACGGATTGCGGACTTCCGATTCGTATCTCGGAGATATTTCGCGTCTTAGGAGCGAAGCTAATACGTGTTGTTTTCAAGGCGAGTGCTGTCTCGGTCGGAGTTGAGTTATCCACAGCTACATCGACTATCTCGTAAATGGTTAAGGCGCGAGTGACTGATCCAAATCCCTAAGTCCCATTTTCGGCCATTACCATGGCTGTGGTGGCGGCAGGGCTTAGGCTTAGGCGAGATCGTCTCGTACCCCGCTCAACTGCTCTTCGTTCGATTGGGCCATTTTGAGGCTTAGGCGTTTCCCCTTTTCCTCAGCAGATGCGGAGTCGTTGGACTATCCATTTGTCGAGGAAGTAACATATAGAGGGTCGAAAGTTCTCTTTCTGGACGGACTAAAGCGGATATGTTTAGAGTGATAGATGGCGAGATCATAGATCCTATCCTCGACTACACACCTATAAGAGAGACTTAACCCCCCGTCACTCACCTAGGGAAGGAACCCAAGTTAGAAGCGGCGTAAGCAGTGGTCTCGCTGTGTTTAGGGTGTATGATCGTATGACACGGATCTTAGCTCGGCCTCTGCCATTGTTAATTTCGAGTTAACAATGGTAGGCTCTAATCTCTATTAGAGACCTCCTTAAAGCCTAGATCTAACCAATTTAGGTAGTATCTTACCCAATAGTAATAATTTGACTACCTAAACGACGACGAAGAGGTGTACGAATACATAGCTGGGCTTCTACCAACAGCCAGCCACGGAGTCAGTCGGCGGCAAGTTTCATTTTACAATTGAACCGCTGTCTTCGACAAACACTTTAGATCTAGAGGAAAGGGACCAGGACTAGCGGCTTAGGCTAGAAAGGCCGGCTTTGGATCAGTTAGTTAACTTCTAAACAAAAGGTCGGTCGGGGAAGACCCAACCTGAATTGAGGAAGGCAGTGTTTCTCTATTTCATCCCTATAGGGATGTTTCAGATAATTAGGGTGAGGTTCGGAAAATACCACAACATTGAGTTTATCATACTCGACCTCCGAATAATGTGGGTAGTAATAATCTAGACAATGAAAACAAAAAGAAGAAGTTTTTTTTCTTTTTCTTTTCTGATAGAAAGGAAGGTCTTTTTCAGGCATCCAAGAACCTTTACGACGAAAAAAAGGATAATAGGAAGACTCTTTCTGAATAGAAGGGTAAAAGAGAGGCCTCGAAAAAGAGCATTTTCTTCATTTCAGTTATTCTATCGATTTTCTAATTCATTCTTTCTTTCTTATGCATTACGCAATGTTTAGTTTGATAAGACCTCTTGAAGCTTCTTCAATGAATGTGAGATCACCGCAGGATACCGTGAACCCGAGAATATTGACTACTTTAGGATTGGCATAAATATGTTTATGATTGATTAGCTATCTGGCTTAAAAAATATGTTCGCGAGAGGAAATGCAAACCGGAATAACGTCCAATCTTTTTTCTAGAAAGGGTAAAAAATTAATGTGTTTCTCTTTAATAGTTTTTAGTAACGGGTTAAGCTTCTATATCTTTCCTTTCATGGGTAATCCGTAAAAGAGGGACAGCTTTCGCGAAGCATATGATTTGTCGGAGAAATCTTGTCGAGATTTTCATCTTTCGAAGGGTCTTTTCCGGAGTGAACAGAACCTCAAAATTAGGTTGGTCAGATTCCCCCCCAATTTCCTTCTTTTCCACGAGTTTCTTTGTTTCAAAAGGCTATCTCTTCAAAGGAAGGAAAATCCCCACTCCCAAATAAGGGCTCTCTTTCTCGGATTGAGTTTTTTGTGCCAAACATTTTCTCTCATCTAACTATGCCAAAATGGTTGGTGCAAACTTTGTGTGACAACAAATTAGATGCACCTTTTTCATATCGTACTCGTTCAGGCTCTCATAGTGCCTCCTTTGCATCAGATTGCTATGCTACGGCTGCGTCTAGTCTCTGTGATGAGAATGAGCCTGTTTCTTTTGATGAAGCACAAAATTCAAAAAATTGGATGGCTGCTATGCAATCTGAATATGATGCTATAATGAAGAATGGTACATGGTCTTTATGTGACTTGCCCCTGGCAAGAAGGCCATTGGCACTAAGTGGGTATACAAGCTGAAGCGTAAACCTGATGGTACAGTTGACAGATATGAGGCTAGGCTTGTTGCAAAGGGTTATGTGTAGGAAAGAGGCATTGATTTTGATGAGACCTTTGCACCTACATGCTGTATGACTACTGTTCGGAGCATTTGTGCACTTGCAGCCCATCATGGTTGGAATGTACATCAGTTGAACATTAAAACAACATTTCTAAATGGTGACTTGCATGAAGAAGTGTATGTTTTTCAGCCCCGTGGCTTTGTGCAGAAAGGGCATGAAAACCAGGTGTGCATGTTAAAGAAGGCATTATATGGTTTAAAGCAAGCACCACCTGCTGGTATGAGAAGATACATGCCTATCTGGTTGCACATGGTTTTGAGAACAGTCCAATTGAAAGCACCTTATATGTTAAGCATGCTAATGATGTGCTTCTGATCATTGTTGTCTATGTTGACGACATGCTGCTCACTGGTCCTATTGAAAAGCATATTGCTGATTTCAATGCTGATTTGCATGCCTCATTTGAGATGTCTGATTTGGGGCATTTGCATCACTATTTGGGCATTTAGTTTATGCAAGTTGATGGTGGAATGGCTTTGTGTCAAACGAAATATATTGACACATTATTGTAGTGTTTTGGCCTTGAAGACTGAAAGCCTATTGCCACTCCTATGGAGACAGGTTTACGATTGAGTCTTCATGATGTTGGAGATGCATTTGATGCTATTCTCTATCAATAGGCTATTGGATGTTTGATTTACTTATGCATTACTCAGCCAGATATTCAGTTTTTTGTCTCACAGATGAGCAGGTTTATGCATTGCCCAGGAGTCATGCATTGGAAGGCGGCTAAGCGCATCTTTCGCTACTTGAGTGGTACTCGGCTGCTTGGGTTGTTTTATCCCAAGGGGGGATCAATACCGCCAGATTTGCATGCTTTTTTTGACTCAGATTGGACTGGTTGCTATGACACTCGTGTGTCCACTAGTGGTTTTTGCGTCATGCTTGGTAGCTCATGTATATCTTGGTTGAGCAAGAAGAAGCCTACTGTGGCCACTTCCAGTTGTGAGGCTGAGCAATTGTTGAGTGTGTGTGGCTTAGATGCCTTATGGCTGATTTGGGTGTTGGCCAGTCTTCTGCCACCACCATCTTCACTGACAGTCAGAGCGCATTGGCAGTTGCGAGGAACCTTGTGTTCCATGCTCGCACTAAGCACATTGAGGTGCATTATCACTATGTCAGGGAGAGGTTCTCTGCTAGGGAGATCAGCTTGGCATATGTGCCCACGCAGGAGAACATTGCATACCTTTTCACGAAGGCTCTGCCTAGGGAGAAGTTTGAAGCTTTCCGCAAAGCTTTGGGCTTACTTCCTTTTGTGGAGTGATTTCCACATAGCTTGGCACTTCCTTATACATGAGTGCCAGCTCCTTATTCATCGCATCACTCCCAGGGGGGATTTGTTGATATATTTAGGTAGTGATGTGTGTGAACACACTAGGACCGTCGGGGCATTTTTTCCCCTCTTTAGGAGGTTTTTTTCCCCCCGCTTGTATATACGCTTATTGCCCTAATGGGCTTCTTATCTTTGTACATTCTCTAGTAATACATTCAGTATTGTGTGTTTGTGCTTCAAGCTTCTTCTTCTTCCTTGTGCTGTTTGTGTGCTTCCGCAGACATCTATCTCCAACAATTTCATGTTACTGTGAAAGTTAGTTAACAGTCACAATTATCTCAGTACACGTTTTCCTGTACTTCTGCAAGTTAGATCTCACAGTACAGTATACAATTTTTCATGAATGATAGTTTAACGTGAAGCTAGTAGTCTCAACTATAAACTGATCAAAGAATTTTGTAAACGGGACATGTACACACAGTACTAAGTTTGACCGTAAAGGCATCCAGAACTGGTGAAGTTTTTAATTCAAACTTCAGATAAAGTTCATTCAGTGAAGGAAGCTCAGGTATTACTTCCTTACTTCATACACACACATTTGAAGTAACTACAAACAAAGTTGTAGTTGATTCAGTAACATTCCAGTATAATTACGGTGAGATTACGGTGACAGTCTGGTGAAGTTGCGGTGATATTCTGGTGAGCTCAAAACACAATTTTGATATATTCAAGTTACAGAAAGAATTTCTAACAGTAAGCAAATGAAGAATTGTAAAGACTGAAGTAAATCGGACTAGAATTGAAGCCTGGAAAGAAAGGCAAAGGTTTCTATAAAGTGAAGTTTTGGATTTCACTAAACACAGTTATAAAGTTTTCAGTTTCAGGAAGTTTGCTAAGCTACTGATGATTATAGAGGTGTTCTAATATCACTCTAGGTTAGTTCTTGTTGTGGCATGGCAAAATTCCACAGATTAACTTGTCAAGCTTCTTGTCATGTCGACGTCAACAGTTGGCTTATAAGCCTCCAGCCATTTTATGAGCTAATTGTATCTACCATTATATATTCCATATGAGAGCTACATACAGGTGGACTCATTTGACCTATGAAGTATATGCTCACTTAGCAAAGGCTCTACTACTAATCATGACCTCTGTGACAAGTATCATTTTTGCATACTTCTCAGGGAAGAAATGGCCTCTAATCGCACTTGATTTCACCAACTCTAAAATTGGCAAATAGTCCGCCTCATGTACACAAAGTCTTAAGAAATTATATCAACCTCTTGTATAGACTTGATGACCAATGAGCGTATTGTTTCGACAAGTTTCTTCTAAAGTCTTCGATTTGACTCTATCAACTCCATGGGAAAATTTATGGTGATTTAAATAATTGATTATGTTCTTACCCCACATAAGTGCTGCAGTAACTTGGTATAGAGGAAAAAAATAATTGTATTATACCTAAAAAAAGCATTCCACTTGCAAAATACATTCTACCTCCAAAAATACATTCTATCTATAACAAAAACATACTACGTACCAAAAGAATATTTTATCTATATGGTTGTGTATGTGCCGTCTGTAGGCATGTGTGTATGTATATGTATGAGTACATGCATAGTTATACAGATTGGTATGTATGTTGATAGTAGGTTGATATACAAAAATAAGATATGTACCGTATGCCTTTATCAGTGATTATACCGATAGAAATACATATTCAATTCGGGCATACAAGCATAGTAGCATTAGGGGGTTGGAGCCCTCAAACCTCCAAATTGCTAAGCGATTATGGAACAAGGGGCTCAAGCAGTGGAAACAGCTCTGGAATCAAGAGACCGGCCAGTGGATCACATTCGAAGACTTAGACCCGAGGCATAGAGTTACCCTCGAGGAATGGACTCTTCTTCAAGGCAGGTGTTTAGTGTGGGACTGCTCAACTACCCGCCTTCTCTGCGGGCAAGATCTTCCTTGCTTGGAGGGCCTCAAATGGAGCAATGGTAAGAAACTATCCAGAATCCCCAATTTCAAAGAGAACTTAAATGTTCATCTCACCCTCAACAAGCAGTGGTGCTTTTCTTGGACCAAACTTCGATGGGAACTAAAGTTCATGTCTATTTGGCACCCCCTAATTGAGATAAAAAAGTCCATTCTCATGCGGCAGATCTTGCATAAGGGTATCTGGTCCAATGCAAGGGCTAACAAAATTTGTGGTGTTCCACCATGGTGCAAGCGTTTCCATCGATGCATCGAAGATTTGGTTCACCTTTTCTTTGATTGCCCCAAGTTCCATGTTATTTGGCTACACGTGACGCGGGTATTGAGACTCAAGAACCGAATCAATTGGCAACAGACGTTGTTGGGTGAGGCGATCGGCTGCTCATCAAGACTGTGGAATGCCATCATGGGTGAGACTCTTTGGAAGATTTGGAGGGAGCGATGTGCGGTCAACTTTGGCCTAACTCCAAAGGAATGGTCGATTGAGAAATCCTTGTTTCTTCTAGGTAAAAGAATCTCCCGAGATGAGAGATCTCCACCGTTTAGGCACCACTGTATTTATCTCCTCGAAGTTAACAAGCTGAAACCCAAATGGGTCCCGCATGAGGGAGATGTAGATTTATCCGCCTCATTTGTAATGCCCTCTAGATTACCAAACTTGTCCCCTACAATGTGGGATTCGGGGAGTCCCATGGGCACTAATCCCTTTCACTTGTAATTTTTCTCCGTTATTTTAATTAAAGTCCAGGAGAATAGGCCAAGGCCGAACTTCCTTTTATTAAAAAAAAAAAGCATAGTAGCATTCATCATTTTTAGTTCAATTTGTAAGCATCGAAACTGTGTTTTCGTTGGAGAGTTTTTTTTCTTCTTGTTCTAAAAAATAAATAAATTGAATTTACAATTGAACAATAAAGAGGAATAGCACTTAGGGAGCCCGCCATATTGACGAGGAAGTATGTGATGGCAACACTCAACCATGCTCACAAGGCCTACACTCCACTAGGTTGAAAGGCTATACATAAAACATTATGAGAGATTCTCTTCCCGTTTGGTGTCCCCTCTATCAATGAGAGAGAGAGACTATCAATGAGAGAGAGAGAGAGAGACTAGACTTCCTTAATAGATACCCGAGCAGGATAGGTTTCATTTTGAGCTACAAAACGGCTCAGGAGTACGCCGTTATTTTAGGAAATAAAAGCGCAGCCATACGAGCACGGGCTTCCACTGCCCCTAGAGATGAAGCTGATAAGTCGAGTTCACATGTTGCTTTCCGTCTTTCAGCTCATCACCCGCTCATCACATGATTCCCATCGTTTTCTTGCAAGGAAATTCATGGGGTTTTCAAGGGGAGGGGACATCTCGTTTTTTGCGAGCATCGAGACGGAATGAGATAACACGACATTTCATGAAATCAGGTGCGTTGTTTTCAGAAATGGCGAGCGGGCACCTTGATTTGGAGGCTGAAAGCCTGAAACCCCTACAATACAATTCGGTTGGCGATGGCATGTTCATTGCGCGCCCCCTTTTTATCAGTCTCCTTCGAAGCTCCCTACTCTATGTATTGTCTCTCTGTAGTAACTTGCCGCATCTTTCACCACCTTCATCATCACGTTATCCACCACACTTTATCATCAGCGTTCGTTCCATTACCACCGCATGGAGGTCGATGCACTTCGTCCCACTATTTGCCGCAAAAGGAAACTGAATGGCACATCCGATGGATGGCCCTGTAAACACACTAAAGGCGGTCTTGGAGAGCATAAAGCTCACATTGTTGAGCTCAGTACCAAGCCTTTACGATTTTTATACATAAATAAGGGTAGATGGGAGGCGTACAATGATGAGGTTTCTGCAGCTATCCAAATATCTTTTGCTGCGCAGAAGAAATCAGCTAGGTTTATAGTTTCCGGCCAGTATTATGTTGTCGACTTTTCTCATATGATGCAGTTGAATTTGCAGACTGGTTTTTTGCGCTCCATTGCATGGGTTGATAGTTCAGGGAAACTTGTAGCACCTGCTAGGCGCTTGGAAGGCTGCAGTCGTCATTGGCTTTCACTTTTGCAAACCATATCTCAGCGAGCTTCGGTTGTTCATGCGGAAGAGAAATCTGCAACTCCTCAGGAGTTATTTGAATATAGCAGATGCGATACCTCCGCAGGTTGTCCTCAAAGAAAGGATGACTGTCAAAGTGCACAAGAATCATGCAATGAAGGATTCTTGGAGCTTGGAAATGGCGTATGCCTTCTCAAGAAGGATGATTCCGACTATTTCTTCGTGAAGGAGAAGTTCATTTCCGGCCTTGGATCGTTATCAAGGTATACTTCTGTCATGAGTATACATAGATGTGTTTTCGAAAGGACAACGGCACAGGTGAGGCTTGAAACATTTCGAAAGCAAATGCAAGCTGTTGCATCATCCCGAGGAGACGCAAATGTTCGTTACGCTTGGCATGGTACATCAAAGAAAGGGATTCAAGGAATTATTTCCCATGGCTTCGGCAAATCTGGAGTACCAAAGCATGGAGCAATTTGTGGTTCCGGTTTCTACCTTGCACCTGAAGGAAACTCTCTCCGTAGGTAAGGACAAGCTTAAGGATCACCAGTATATTTCTGAAGGGAAATACGGCTTTGAGCTCAATGATTGCATCTGTTTTGTGATCTATTATTGCAGCTTAATTAATTCAGATATGGATGAACAAGGCACTCAATATATGCTACTATGCAAGGTAATAATGGGGGGAACGGATGAAATTCAATTAGAAGGTCAGCAGTTTTCTCCTAGTTCAGAAGATTATGATACCTGTGTAGATATTACCGAAAGACCTTCACAGTTTACTTGGACAGCGCATATGAACACACATATATTGCCGCAGTTCATTGTCAAATTCAAATTGTCGGAACCTTGGCAAGGTGAATATGTATACATAAGATTTTCTTCGAGCACGTGTTTCCATAACAAGATCTTTATCGATGATTGTCAATAATTGTGATCTTTATGAAAACTAATTCGCTGTTGTTGCACAGCTCTTTTGTTGGGTAGGAAAATAGCATCCGTTAGCCCTAGCGCTTGCTGCTTATCAAGTAGTCAGCCTTCCAGGGTCACTGAGTTCGAAGTATGAGACTCAGCCATAATCTGTCTGTCTTTCATGTTTGTTCATATTTAACCTTACACTTCCTCGCATAATAAATCAGACATCTGACGTTGAGATAGAGAAGGCCGATCGAAAACATGTGACACCACATGATGATGTCCCATGGATGACATTTCAAGAGTTGTTCTCAATGATGAAGAAGAATCTGGATCCGTGTGCGTTGCTGACGCTAGAACAACTTCATGGTGAATTCCAGGTAGGTTTCTCGTGGGAAAGGCGTAAGAATTTCAAATGCATGCTGTTATCTGGTGCAAACGACAACGTTTGGAATTCGTATGCAGGCTGGCAGGTTGCCACGCAAGGCATTTGTGAACGTCGTCAGAGCAGTTGCAGGTGATGCGCTGTTGTTGGAATGTCTGATGGCAACACGAATGCATGCACTTCAACATAGTTAGGGATCAAATAGCTCCTGCTAAGCTGAAGTTCGGCGGGCAGCAACCCACTTTATTCCGTCAATATTGAGGATCGATCAGAATGTTAACCTCAGCTTCGATCAGGAAACTTGTCAAACAACTGATAATGGATTTGTAAATCTAAATATCACTATCCGCAATCATATCATAACTTTTCGATTCTGAAGAGTTTCCCTGTTCATTTTCGAATCGTTTCCGAGAAGGAAAGAGAAATTCATTTCCTTAGCTGACATCTTTACCTTCTTGTAAGCATGAGAATCTTCAGATTATGTCAACTGTACCTCTTGCACCAATATGGACGGCAGAGAAGATAGAAATTCCATCCCCATGACCAGCTTAAGTGGTTAAATGGAAGTATCATCTCCGCGATATGCTCCATTCAATCTTCATTCACAAAACAAGGTAGGATCTTCATTATCATCATCATTTGATATCCCATTTTACTCCATCTCGCCTCCCTGAGTTTATCCGATTGATCAATTAGGAGGCGAATTGTTCAAGCTCCCGATTTGCATGTTTAACGAATCCCGAAGCTTTGTAAAGTTCTCCCAACCTTTGGAAAACGTTACTAAAAATTTAAATGATCGCTCTCTTTTATCTCGAAAGCTTTTTTGTTTCCAACAGAAGCAATTAACATGTTTGACTGCCAACATAGGTGTCAAACGTATGTCATTCCTGTTCCTAAACAATAAGTAAAGACTCTAACAACTGCGTTGTATTTATAAGAAGATTTGCAATTGATAATCGCCCACCTTATCCTGACGTTTGTAGGATCTGTAGCGAGTCCTTCGCAAGACGTTTAGAACTTCGTAGTTGCACAGAATTTAAGAAGTGAGGATCCTCAGAGAACTATGGGCGATTTTGATCGGAAGGTAAAACAGCCGCTCGAAAGTGTTCTTCAAAGTGAATGATGATGTGGAAGGACGGCTAAAAGCCCAAAGGCCGAATAATTATTTGCAATCTCAAGAAACTTGTGGCACTTGGTGCTTTTTATAAGCCATTTACGCTAGTATTCTAGAAACATCAGGGTGCCAAACAATGGACGAGCTTTTAAGCAACGTAAAGTGAACGGTAAGATGATATTTTCATCGATACATTGGACATAGAGGAAACCTCTCTTCAAGGCTTCAACCAAATAGCTTTCTTTTCTTAGTACATATTCACATCAAAACGTCATAGGAATGTTTGACATGCTCCTACGTGTCCTCTTTGTGCGAATGCACATGCATACGAGAAAACGTTTCTTGCCGTTGAGTCTTGTAATTGTCGGGGTCGTTTTAACCCAGCCTACTTATTCTTTGTTGTGAGACCCATAAGAAATATTTATTCAAACCAGATTAAGAATCTAAAATCTAGCCTACAAAACGATGGCTTCTATAAGGTGTTTGAAATGTGAGAGTTTGGGGAGAAAACATGCACACAAAGACAATGGCAAAGAAGAACCTTAGGAACACAACACACAATGTAAGTGAGTGTGGAATATACGCGGTTAGGATGCCCACTAAAGTTATGCGTGTATATTAAGTTCATGGAAAAATCTCCTAAAGAGAGAAGGAAGTGTCTTGAGAGTCTTAAGTATGGTCACACACATCACTCCTTAAATATGGTAATAAATCACCCCCTAGGAGGAATGTGGAGAAAAAATGGTTAAGACTCATGTGTAAAACATTTCTACCAATGTGGATCACGATCAATGCAAATAAGGAAGTATGCCCAAAGCTTTGTTCAAACTTCTAAGTAGATAGAGCCTTTGTGAAAAGGTTTGCAACATTATCCTATGCAAATAAAAATGCTAATATAGTCTCTCCAATAGAGAGTTTCTCTTAGGCATTATGATAGTGCACTCAATAAGCTTCATGCGAGCATGGAACACTACCTTCCTCAGAGTAGGCAATGTCATCTAACAATTAGTAAATATGATCATGCTAGAGATCTGATCAAAACACAAATCATCCATAAGGCATCTGGGCGATAAAATCTTAAGAGTAGAAGAGTACCTATGAAATGTACCATATACTCAATCTCATAAATAGAAGTGGACATAAACCATGATGGTATATACATGATATCTGTTGTTGTGTATGAATCAATTCATATTAGTATGCCTTTGGAGCTATAAGATAGCTATAAACAAGTCCTTTACTTTTTCAAAAATTGAGAAAATGATTGATTTAATTTCTCAATCATTAATTTTTTACATTATCTAAATGCCTTTTTCTTGCAAGTGTATTTCAAGTCAATCGTTACAAAACCTCTTTCAAAGCATCAAACAATGGAAATCCTTAATGCATTTTTTAATTTGGGTTATGACATCATTAGAGATCGTGGAGTACTTAGATAGTGGAGCATTCCCATGGGGTTTGATGTATCTTTAACTTATAGAGATAGGGATGAGTGTTGAATAGATTTTGACAATAGGTTTCCAAATTTTATGCTCTACAAAATCTCTCTCAGACAGACTATTTGCCTTAGTTATTTCTCCCTACCCAATCCCATTTGCTTTATGTCATGTTGGAACCCTTCACAAAAGAAACTAGTGGGGGAGGAATGAATTTAATGGAAAATTTTCAACCTATATGGTTTACAAGCTTCTTTAGTTAAAATAATTTGTAGTTAATCATTTTATGTTAACTTGCCTTGCTTATCCTTTCAATATTGATTAGGAAACCTATTGTCTTCTCGAATTCGAAGGAGGTCTTCGAAATATTGTGCCCTATAAATATGGTTAATGACCTGGATGCAAGTGCATATATAGGTCCTTTGACTTTGAACATTACTGGATATTCTAATCAAGGGAAATATTGAAATTTTTTCGTTAAACACTTACAAGGCTTGGAAATATTTTAATCTTTGGTATGTCATCCTATCCCCTCATTCTTTTTCTTTGTTATGTCATCTTATCTTTGGTATGCCATCGCATATCCTCATCTATTTTCTATGAATGGAAGCCCTGGTTTTTAGGATGTTGAATGTGTGGATGTTGGTTAAGCATGATTATTTAGCTCGCCCAAAAGTGATTGGTAGTATTTCCTTCATGTTGAAAACTTCGAAACTGTGCATTTTGAGTAACTCTGGAGAGTGATTGTGGGTGCATGACACTTGTTCGTGAGTTACAAAAGTACCATCTATCATGTTTTCCTCATTTTGAAGCATTTGAATGTGATACTAATCTAGTTTTAGGTGATTGAAGCTTTAGGGGAAGGAATTCCATAGGTTTGTGAGCTCTATACATGTATTTAAACCTTCTCTTTTGCATTTACCCCTCTTGCACTTTGTAGAGCTTGTTGAGAGATTCAAGAGAAGCTAAGGCACATCAATTAGACATGTATTGAGGGAGTTACAAGCTTTTTAGTTATTCAGCCCCCTTTGAAGCATCACATAGTAGTGGACATATGGACATCGGATAGCATGCATCATCTAATGCATCTGTTAGCAAGGGCTTGGAGGCATCACATAGCGTGTACCCAACTCCATGAAACATGAAAGACCTTGATGTTGGATAAGAAGATGCTTGTGTACCTTCTAAGAGGTTAATGAGGAGAGGTATTTCAGACACTATACTTGACACTAATCATTGCATCTGTTTATGTCATGGACTACAACTAGGATGAGGTCTACTCTTCATCGATTGATAAATCAGAAGTGTGTGAGCATGCACTATGCTACAACATGACACATTTTGACATCATTTCCAGGGAGTGGAAGGATCACACCTAGGTCAATTGTATGATGGACATTGCTATCACACACAAGTATCACTTAACAAGGTTTTGAAGCTTTGCATGGAAGGAGGCTCTTTAATCTTTAATATTTAATCAAAGCACCACTCATACATCACTCTTGCCCATAGGCATGGGATTTGGTGATTGTGATTGGTTACAATAGGTAGATGTTTTTTGAGTTTGTTGGTAACACAACCTTCTTTTGTCTTTTTGCTCTTTCTTTTTTGTTCTTCTTACTTTTTCCTCTATGATCATTCAACTTGGGTATCATATGAGATCTTCAGAGGAGTATTGGATAATGTGCAAACATCTGCTAACACATCTAAATTTTTTTTGCACTTCTCTTAGAGGTTCTTAATGGATTCTTAGGCAGACTCAAAAAGGATTGTGCATTATAAATAGGGGAGGGCATCCTTGAGCTTGGACTCTTAAAGAACGTCAATAAGGAAGTCCAACATAATTATCCAAGGCCCTCTTGCTAGAGGGGTCGACTAAGCATCTTCATACATCAAATAGTCCTCTCACATGAAACATTGACTAAGGCTTGAATTTGAAATATTGGATGGCATGATTCCCAAACAAGTCAACTAGAAAGGCAATCTCATCACACAAGTGATAGGAAATGTCTTTGACTTGGGATAGTAGTCTCAAAAGAAAGATCTCCAAAGAGACTCTTGCAAAAGAAAGGTGCCGAATCAGAGCTTCAACAACTTTCCAAGGGCAAAAGGCATCACTTTGCGTATTGCTAATTGGACCTTTAGGGAAGGTCAACTACCACAACATCCTTGAAGTAATCGAATGGTTTTTCTAAGCATCCACTAGTAGCTTGAGCACAAAAAGGAAAAGGATTGGAAAGCTTGACCCAATAGCAATGAACATGTTTTTGACACACTTTGAGTACCACTTAGCACTACAAAGGACTTGACCTCCCAAGGATCTATCAGCATGGCATGAGTCTGAGTCTATAAAAGGATTAGCAAAGCATTGTTCAAACTATGTCACATGATAAAGTCATTGCTTAGCTCGAAATAACCCATCGAGTAGTATCTTGCAACCATTTAGTAGCGTGAGTATACATTACATGAATTGGAATCATTTAGTTGTTCCTCAAACACTATCATAGAGCATGATTTAAACTCCAAACAACACACACCCCTAATCTGTTGGTGCATTTTACCCAAGCCTACATGCTTGATATGCTTGATATGCTTGATATGCTTGATATTATGATCATTTGTAAGTCACATGTGTAGTCATGTGAACACCTCTTGTAAAAGAGTTCATTTTTATCTCTTGTAATTAAAAAAGAAAAAAGAAAAGGATGGCTTACCTCATCCATGATGTAAAAGCAAACTCGTGGCTCTAACTACCTAAAACCAAGACTTTTTGAGCTGAGGGAATATCTCCTAACTTTGGGGATCACTTTTAGGTGGAGCCATTCGAATTCGAATTCAAAACTCTCTCCAAGAATAGCTATAAAAAGAGCAAGAAGGAAGAGGCGATTAGCAAACCTTGTACGTGACCACTTCATGTCATTTTGTAGAGATTGAAGAGCTTACTCCATAGCTCTATCATTCTACTCCCATTGTGCAAATATTCATTGCCAATGTGGTTGTAATTGTATGTGAATCTATACATTTATCATCATCTACTTCTCTCTTTTGTTCTCTGTTATACTCACTCAGAGCAGTAACTTCAGAAGGTCATATCTCGAGTTGTACTCCACATTTTTCCAAGTTCTAACATGCGTTGGGGAGCTCTTACTGTCTAGTTTCTGCATATCAGTTTTCATGGTCATTGGATATATAGATTTGGAGATATCTGCAATTTACTGCTCACTGGTCTATCTCTGCAGAGTCCCGAGAATGGTGGGCATGTTCTAGAAATTGAGGAAACTTGTTCTCAGTGCTCCGTCCATCATTTGAAGTGTTTTAACTTGGATTGGGAAGCTTGCTAAGTCTATTTGCTATTCCCAAAAGGAATTTGTCTAATTCCTATCAAGTTGAGAGCACTGTTCATTTTTTCCAGCAGGTGTATGTCCAAAGATAGCAAGTTTTGGGAGCTAGTCATTTCGCAACTAGTCTGTCTTGACTTAAACTTTTGGGATACATGTTCCAAAGTACTTGGCTGATATTTTGGTGGATTTAGGAAGCACAAAGGGTCTACTAATCAACTCTGAAGTCTCAGTTGGCTGGTGTGAAGCTGGTTGTAGCGGCACCTACTCATCTTTGGATTGCATCCATCATCTCTCTTCACAGTGGTATTAGAGCATATTCAAGCAACATGGGAGATGGATTTCCATCAACAATTGACAAATTGGATCGAAAAAACTACCCGGCATGGTCTCTAAGGATGGAGGCTTACCTTCAAGGGAGGAATCTATATGGATTCATATCCGGAGATGAAGCAATGCCAACCATGAGGAACAAAGGGCAACCATCACATGAAGAAGTGGAAGGACTTTCAAATTGGTGTTCGAAGGATGCACTTGCAAGGTCCTATATTCTAAACTCAATCTCTGATTTTCTTTTACCTCATGTCAAGGGATGCAAGACATAAAGAGAGACCTGGAATGCACTTGCTTCTTTCTTCTCTTCCAACACTCGAGCAAGGAAGAACCAATTGTGGATGGAGTTCACAACAATGAAGAAAAGACCGAAGCAAAATGTGACTGATTATGTCACAAAGATGAAGGAGATTTCCGACCAACTTGGAAGCATTGGAGAGGTAATTGAAGAGGAGCAAATCATTAGACAAATCATAAATGGAATCAAAGCAGAGGACAAGTGGGAGTCATTCACAACAGCCATGGATTTATACATGGATATGCATGTACCCGACCTCAACGCACTCATGGGCCAACTCTTCACTCATGAAGCAAAGATTAGCAAAGGTGGTGAGTCCTCAAGAGGTAATCAAACTTCTGCCTTATATTCTGATAAATCTAAGGTCAAGGACAAGTCAAAGAATAGGAAGAATGAAGATGAAGGTAGCTCTTTCCAAGCAAACTTTGCAGGTAGAGGAAGAGCTAGAGGAAGAGGCAGAGGTGGAAAGCAAGGCAGGGGGAGATTCCAATCATCTCAACCTTGCAATATATGTGGCTTATCTAATCATACTACTGAAGAATGTTTCAGGAACCCGAGGAACTCAAGAGGAAGAGGATTCAATAGAGGTGGCTATGGATCAAATAGAGGCAGGTACAATGGAGGCTACAACAACAACTACTACAACAACAATTACAACAACAACAACAACTATCAAAGTGTCCATAGAGGAAGAAGAGATTACAATAACTATGCAGAGGACCAAAGTCAAGAAGATTCATTATTGATTATGAATCTATCAGTGAAGAAGGGTAAGGATGATGATCACATATTTTACATTGATTCGGGATGCTCAAACCATGTAGCAAGAAATGTGGCTTTACTTTCTGATTTGGAAGATCCTCATAACAAGCATGAAGTGTGGACAGGAGATGACACAAGGCACTCAGTGGAGAAGATAGGTAATGTGAAGACATCAGATGGGAATATGAACCTCTTAAGCAAAGTCTTGTATGTCCCTACAATTGCCAAAAATTTAATAAGTGTTGGACAGATTGTTGAAAAAGGATTGCAGGTTAGATTCAACCGATTTGGAGCATATGTTGAAGACCCAAGGCAAGGCTTTCGAAGGATTGCCAAAGGAGAAAAGACAGGAAGTCTCTTCACTTTTGAAGTGGAAGATACAAAGAACATAGCTTTGTTTAGCTATGGATCTCAAACTCTTACAGAGCTAGAGATATGGCACAAAAGGCTTGCTCACATTGGTGAGAGGACACTCAAACAAATTTGCAGGGACGAAAGTGTACTTGGTTTGCCTAATATCACAAGGCAACACATGATTTATAAGTGTGAAGCTTGTCAACTCAGCAAGGCTCATAGACAACCTTTCAATAAGAAAGGATATATGTATCAAAATCCTTTGGATCTAGTGCACACGGATGTGTGGGGTCCAAGTAAGGAGCCATCTATATCAGGCTCAAGATATTATGTGTCTTTCATAGATGATTGTAGCAGGTGGACCATTCTATTTTTCATGAAGCACAAGGATGAATTGTTTAATTGCTTTAAGAATTATATTGCTCTTGTTGAAAACCAAACAGGTAGGACTTTGAAACGACTCAGATCAGATGGTGGAGGAGAATACTTCTCTTCTAAATTTGATGCCTTCTTGCATGAAAGAGGCATTAAAAGGGAAGTCACTACAAGGTATACACCCGAACTCAATGGTGTAGCAGAGAGGAGGAACAAAGCTATTGTCGAAGCTGCAAGGTCCATGCTCAACAAAAAGGGATTGCCAAACTACCTATGGGTAGAGGCTATGTCTACAGCCATGTATCTCATAAATAGACTTCCATCTAAGTCACTAGATGGAACCACTCCATATGAAGTATGGAATGGAGGAAGACCTAGTCTAGAGCATTGTAAAATCTTTGGATGCCTAGCCTATGTTCACATTCCTTCTCAAGTAAGAGGGAAATTGGATCCCAAGGCAGAGAAGTGTGTATTCATTGGTTATGATCAAAACCAAAAAGGATATAGATTGTGCAATCCAACCAATAAAGGATTTTCTATGAGTAGAAATGTAATTTTTGATGAAAACAAATCATGGTTTGATGATGATAGGAAAGTGAAGCTTCCAAAGAATCCAAAGCAGATTGAAGAAAGTGATTCTGAGATTGACCTAGAAGACTTGGAAAGACTAAAGATATGGAAGAAAAAAGGTAAAGCAAAGATGCAGGATGCTACATATGGACCCGAGAGCTCACATCAACCACTTAGAAGGTCTTTAAGGGAGAAGAAGATACCAGAGAGGTTTGGTTATGATACTTCTTTGGTCACCAAGCACTCAATCTACATTGCAAAGGATTCAACCAATGAAGAACCTACCACATTTGAAGAAGCACAAAGCAAGAAAGATTGGAGAGATGCAATGGATGAAGAAATGGAAGCCTTGAAGGAGAATGACACTTGGGAGCTTGTACCTAACAAGCCATCTATGAAGGTAATTGGATCTCGATCGATATACAAAATCAAGAGGAATCCAAATGGAAGTATAAATAGACACAAAGCAAGGTTAGTTGCTAAAGGGTTTGCTCAAGCCCATGGTATTGTTGGGAAACAATGTCCCATTGGTCCAAGTTGATCAATCTTTCTTAATAAGAACAACATATGTAGAGTTGTTGGACAAAATGTTTCAGATCTTACAACATCAATAGAGTTTCAAATTACTCCTTCTAGAACAAACGCCCATTAGCACAGTGGCTGAAGTCAAAGTCTCTGAACAACCCATCCGAGTTCGAATCCCAGATGGCGCAGCTGTGAATAAAGTTTTTCTTTAAATAAAGCTTTTGCTTTTCACATACAAAGATAGCGGCAGACAATTTCAGCGGTGTTCTTTTTCTCGATTACGATCATGGAGTTTTTTGAGTGAGTGCTTTATTAAGTTTATGATCTTATGCTTTTGAGAGCTTTATTATTGCTTTTGGAAGAGACCAAAATACTCTATAAGAAGAGCCTCTTGCTCATTGTAATCATCCTTCACCTAGTATTCAACACAAGCTTGGAGCTTGGACCTCAGTAGAGGTGGTGTTTCTTCTAGCACATGGGGAAGCCATGATGCTAACTTGAAGCATGTTGAGGAGCAGCTATGGAGTTCTTCTTGGTGATTCTTCTTGGAGAAGATGAAGGGTGTGCTTACACTCTACCTCATGGAGAGGAGGTTATCTCTTGTTCATGGCAAGAAGACTTGGTCATTAGCAGCTTAATGGTGAGGGTCAACTATCTACATGGTGTATTTGAAGATTATCTTCTAAAGGAAGATATTAGGTTGAAGATTGTCTTCTACAAGAAGATATCGGGCTACTTCAAAGACATTGGATGGTCTCATCTACATGGTGTATTTGAAGATTGTCTTCTACAAAGAAGATATCAGTTTGAAGATTGTCTTCTACAAGAAGATGTCGGGCTACTTCAAAGACATTGGATCGTGGTTAACATAAGATTTACATCTTATGTTAAGTATTCAGGTACATATTCTCTTTATGCACACAGGTACTACTTGAATTTTATGGAGGCCGTGACGTTCATATCAGGAGGAGTCCTATTCAACATAGGTACAAGAGAAACAATACGTATATGCTTTATGCATATTTTGATGAGGTGTTTAAGAAGGTGTGTTCACATGAGTTTGAGGATTTCTAGCAGCAAACTTGTTAGCATTCTATGCTACTTTATAAGTATGTGATCTTTTCACACACGTATCTGACTTAGGGTCTTCCATAGCCTAAGTTCAGATAAGGGTTTTCTGACTATCAGTTTCACGCTGATCCTTCCTCTTTCAGTCACTCATATTCACTCTTCTATAACCTATAAGGTCACACATCTCATGTATATTCAGATTACTGCCCACACATCTGAATATGTTTGTTACATTGTACATTCACTCTTCCATCTACTTCTCATCACATAGAGTGGTTGAGAGTTTTGCTCCCACATTGTACATTGAACATTGGTATATATGATACTATGAGTAAGCGATGGCTTACGTAACACCTTACACATGTCGTCTATTCTTTCTCTATCTTTGTCTCATCATTTGTATGATTAAGTTGTGGTATGTTCATGTTTTGTCAATAT
Organism: Ceratopteris richardii; assembly: GCA_020310875.1. NCBI lineage: Eukaryota > Viridiplantae > Streptophyta > Polypodiopsida > Polypodiales > Pteridaceae > Ceratopteris > Ceratopteris richardii. The sequence goes on from CM035422.1 coordinate 102,841,089, forward strand.
GGAAGATTGCTGGAATTAATGTTGTACATGACTTGACCTATGGAACCATGGACCTGTGACATGAGCCTAACAGCCTACCTCACTTCCAACATTTGGTATCAGAGCACTAAGGTTTTGGTTACAAAACTTTAGATCTTTGGCATCAATGCATTAAGGCTCAATCATATCCCAGGTTCCCAAAATTCCAGATGTACAACATATGATTTGAAAGCATCTTCTAATATTTGACATTTGACATACAGACTTAATCTAGATGAGTAGAGATTTGAGAATTAGACACTTTAGTTACATGTGTATTCATCAGTGTGGAGTATGAAGTTGATGATCTGTTAGCAGCCGAATATTTTTGGAAAAAGTATGCAAATACTTTACAAAAGTATTGTTTGAAGACCCAGACTTGATGAAGAGAAGGCTACTTCAAATTCAAGGAAGAACAATGGTTTAGAGAAGATGAAGGAATCAGATCAACATCAAATCACAGGTATCACTTTCTACTATCAGATTATCATTTGCAGGTCATATCTTAGAAGAGCAGTTATGAAGAGATTTGAAGAAATTCAAGGAATGCTTTTATACGCTTTCATCATTTGAAAGTTAAAGGCTACATCAAAATAGGTATCTAGAGGTTTTTTCTAGAGAGTTTTGAGAAATCTATTTCATGCCAAGAAAGTTCATCTAAGAAGACAAGTGCAGAGATGAGATGAGTTTTTTTAGCCAATTTTCTATTGTAAGTTGGTTGGATATCAAGGTACAAATGTATCTAGAGAAGGTAACTCTAGAAGGGTAATTCATCATTCAGACAACGATTGGTGAATTTAGTCATTTTAGACATTTGAAGCAGAATTTTGATTTAGAGATATGAGGAGATGATAAAACATGATTCTATATTCACTTCCATTTATATACCATGTTTGTTTTTATCTCTTACTCTTAGCACTAGAGGAAGAGAAAAGTTCATTTGAAGAGTTCAAGAGTGTTTCCCACTTCAAGATGAAGAGAACAAAAGGTATGGAAGAGAAGTTTGAAGATGTTGACATCATCACGTGGAAGAAAGATGCAGAAGAAGAAAGTCCATCATTTCCAAAAGAAAATTAAGGCTTCCTTTTCTCATATATTTTCTTTTCCTATTTTATCCTCTACATCCAAAGACAAGTCTACGAGAACATCTTGTTTAAAGAAGAAGCAGTTTCTTGTTTTGCATTACACTTGGTCATGATTTAGTAGATTTGACAAAGAATTGCATCGAGAGAAACAAAAGCACTCATATGTGTATGAGTTATGTTGAAGCTTTTTAAGTAGGGAGCTTATATGTTCCCTCAAAGAATTCTTGGTGTATCAATACAGAGCTACTTTGTATATGACAAGTTGCAGAGAAGTATATTTCTTCTTTATCTAACTCTTAAGGTAAAAGAGTTTTGTAGCAGATGTTGAAGACTTGGGTTGAGGTTTTATGTTTGGAAAAGGTTACCTCATATTCAGTATTTTCAGAAAACTTCACAAAATTCAGACTTGTTGATGTACCAGTCAGTTGAAGAATCTACTTTTTATGATTGTCTAGACTTTTGGATACATGTTTGTATTCAAAAAGGTGTTCCATCATATCCTATCACTTGATTGAAAAGTGGAGTTAGCCAAAAGAAAGTCAAGCAGGTACTGTCACATTTCACCCGGGTAAAATATGAAAGTTATGAAGTATCAACTTGCAGCTTTTGGAGTTCTCAAGGTGAGAAGTTTGTCCACTTATGTTTCAAGTAGGAGCTACAGATTCTTGGAAAGGATTTTTTTGAAGAAAAGTTTTACAACTTTAAGAATCATGGACACTTAGAGACATTCAGGTAGCAAATCAAACATTCAGACATGAAGGTTTGATAAGAGCAGATTCTACACAAGAGAGATCATTGATCTTGAATGATCATGTATGATCTTGAGTATTTATGATTCAGTTGTCTATCCTTTGTTTTGTGAAGTTCTTAACATTGGAAGAAGTAAGTCAAAGATTCAAGTTCTATCAGATTTGTGTTGCAGAGAAAAAGAAGATACTTGTTATGTTACAGAAGATTATGGATCCTAAACTTTTGTTTCATATACAAGTATGGATTACTAAAGATCAAATTTATTGAAGAAGGAAGACATTCCACATTTCATAAGGTCTGATATAATTTGAAGAATACTAGATACTAGTGGGTGATGAAACATGAAGACTTATTCTCCGCCATATGTGAAAGAATGCAGATTCATACCACTTCAGGTATTCCTATATTTCCTTTGTCAAGTTCTCTTTTATGTTCCAGCTTTGAAAGAAGAAGGAAGAAGAAGAATTTGGAGAAAGTTCCTGTTAGGATGTTCCTATTCAGGAGAAGGTTCCAGAGTTCTATTGAAGAGAAACTTGATATTTCAGAAACGTATATTTCAGAAGTGCGCACATATATGTTTATACCAAGTTCTGAAGGAAAGAGGTATGAAGGATTTAAAGGATGAAGACATGATGACATCATAGATTTTTGACTCAATTGATTTCAATTGAGTTGAGTTGATTTGACTTGAGTACAGTCAGAGATGAACCAGCAGTGTTCATAATACACTAAGTTGTGAGTTGTCAGCCACAGGTTCTAGGATTCAGTTCGTGATTTGGTTTAGTGGATTTACATGACGCAACAGAAGTACGTTGAGAAACCTTTTTGGAAGGTAAATGCAAATATATGGATCCTAGTGTATGTTTTTAGGTTTTTGAAGACAAGAGATAGCAGGTTCGGAGACAGTTCATGCTATATTTGTTATCAAGCAGTGATTGCTTGATGTGTACACTATCAGATATCTAGTTTGCATATTTTCTCACGTAATATGGTTCATATTCAGCAAGGTCAGATTTTTTGAAGGAAAGTCAAATTCAGTTTTGAAGAAGACTTTTGAAAAAAAAAAAAAAAACCTGAAGTGCTGGAGTATAAGCTTTAAGCTTGTAATAGTTTGCAACTTATGAAGTTTGCAGATCTAAAGGGGGATTGATGGGAAACAATGTCCCATTGGTCCAAGTTGATCAATCTTTCTTAATAAGAACAACATATGTAGAGTTGTTGGACAAAAATGTTTCAGATCTTGCAGCATCAATAGAGTTTCAAATTACTCCTTCTAGAACACAAGCGCATTAGCGCAGTGGCTGAAGTCAAAGTCTTTGAATGAACCCGTCTGAGTTCGAATCCCAGATGGCGCAGCTGCGTACAAAGTTTTTCTTTAAATAAAGCTTTTGCTTTTCACATACAAAGATAGCGGCGGACAATTTCAGCGGCGTTCTTTTTCTTGATTACGATCATGGAGTTTTTTGAGCGAGTGCTTTATTAAGTTTACGCTCTTATGCTTTTGAGAGCTTTATTATTGCTTTTGGAAGAGACCAAAATACTATATAAGAAGAGCCTCATGCTCATTGTAATCATCCTTCACCTAGTATTCAACACAAGCTTGGAGCTTGGACCTCAGTAGAGGTGGTGTTTCTTCTAGCACATGGGGCAGCCATGATGCTAACTTGAAGCATGTTGAGGAGCAGCTATGGAGTTCTTCTTGGTGATTCTTCTTGGAGAAGATGAAGGGTGTGCTTACACTCTACCTCATGGAGAGGAGGTTATCTCTTGTTCATGGCAAGAAGACTTGGTCATTAGCAGCTTAATGGTGAGGATCAACCATCCACATGGTGTATTTGAAGATTATCTTCTACATGGTGCCATCTACATGGTGTATTTGAAGATTGTCTTCTACAAAGAAGATATCAGGTTGAAGATTGTCTTCTACAAGAAGATGTCGGGCTACTTCAAAGACATTGGATGGTGGTTAACATAAGATTTACATCTTATGTTAAGTATTCAGGTACATATTCTCTTTATGCACACAGGTACTACTTGAATTTTATGGAGGCCGTGGCATTCATATCAGGAGGAGTCCTATTCAACATAAGTACAAGAGAAACAATACGTATATGCTTTATGCATATTTTGATGAGGTGTTTGAGAAGGTGTGTTCACATGAGTTTGAGGATTTCTAGCAACAAACTTGTTAGAATTCTATGCTACTTTATAAGTATGTGATCTTTTCACACACGTATCTGACTTAGGGTCTTCCATAGCCTAAGTTCAGATAAGGGTTTGTTGACTATCAGTTTCACACTGATCCTTCCTCTTTCAGTCACTCATATTCACTCTTCTATAACCTATAAGGTCACACATCTCATGTATATTCAGATTACTTCCCACACATCTGAATATGTTTGTTACATTGTACATTCACTCTTCCATCTACTTCTCATCACATAGAGTGGTTGAGAGTTTTGCTCCCACATTGTACATTGAACATTGGTATATATGATACTATGAGTAAGCGATGGCTTATGTAACACCTTACACATGTCGTCTATTCTTTCTCTATCTTTGTCTCATCATTTGTATGATTAAGTTGTGGTATGTTCATGTTTTCTCAATATGGAAGATTGCTGGAATTAATGTTGTACATGACTGGACCTATGGAACCATGGACCTGTGACATGAGCCTAACGACCTACCTCACTTCCAACAGGTATTGATTATGAGGAGACTTTCTCTCATGTTGCAAAAATGCCTACAATTAGGGTTCTCATAAGCCTTGCTGCATCTAGAAATTGGAATCTCTATCAACTTGATGTAAAGAATGCTTTCTTGAATGGATGGATTTATGAGGAAGTGTATATGGCACAGCCTCCTGGATATGAGGATGCACATCATCCTAACTATGTATGCAAACTAAAGAAAGCTTTGTATGTATTGAAGCAAGCTCCAAGAGCTTGGAATTTCAGATTGGTGACTTATTTGCAGGACTAAGGATTCAAAGCTAGCAAGGCCGATACCTCTTTGTTCATAAAGAGGAATGGATTTGAAGTGATCTATTTATGTGTGTATGTTGATGATATTATTATCACAGGCAATGATCTTGAAGGAATCAAACATGTAAAGAGTCAAATGAAGGAGGAGTTCAAAATAAGTGACCTCGGACCACTCACTTATTTTCTTGGATTGGAGTTGATCTACACAGATTCAGGTATATACATCACACAAAGGAAGTATGTCCATGACATGCTCGTCAAGTTCAAGATGGAAAATACCAAGTGTGCAGGTACACCTATGGAGCAAAATCATAAGCTTAGTGCTTATGAAGGAGAGCCAATTGAAGACATCACAAGCTATCAAAGCTTGGTTGAAAGTTTGAACTATGCAACGCTCACAAGGGTGGATATATGCTATAGTGTTAGCATATTGAGTCAGTTTATGCATAAGCAGAGAAGACCACATATGGAAGCGGCCAAGAGAGTCCTAAAGTACCTAAAGGGGACCATGAATGAAGGTTTGTTTTATTCATTTACTTCAGATATTGAGCTAACGGTCTAGTCAGATGCAGATTGGGCTGGATCTAGAGATGATAGAAGAAGCACATCCGGGTATATATCATTTGCAGGTTCAAAAATCATTTCTTGGTCATCGAAGAAGCAACCAACCGTGGCATTATCTTCTACCGAAGCCTAATATAGAGGTCTGGCTAATGCAACTCAAGAAATCATGTGTTTAAAGTCTTTGTACACACATCTTGGACTTCATTCTTCAACACCTCACATTTTTGGTGACAACACAAGCTCACTACATCTAGCAGCTCATCCGGTATACCATGCCAGAACCAAGCATATTGAGGTCCACTACCATTATGTAAGGGAGAAGCTAATGAGCAAGGATATTCAACTATCCTATGTCTCTAAAGATATGCAATGTGCAGACATGTTGACTAAAGCTCTTGATGGTACAAAGTTAAGTAGATTCAAGTTGATGATTGGCTTGCAGGAAATCAAGGACAATTGAAGACTTATTTGGAGGCCAAGCATGTTAGGCTTGAGGGGGAGCTTTTGGTGCATTTTACCCAAGCCTACATGCTTGCTATTCTTGATATTATGATCATTTGTAAGTCACATGTGTAGTCATGTGAACACCTCTTGTAAAAGAGTTCATTTTTATCTCTTGTAATTAAAAAAGAAAAAAGAAAAGGATGGCTTACCTCATCCATGATGTAAAAGCAAACTCGTGGCTCTAACTACCTAAAACCATGACTTTTTGAACTGGGGGAATATCTCCTAACTTTGGGGATCACTTTTAGGTGGAGCCATTTGAATTCGAATTCAAAACTCCCTCCAAGAATAGCTATAAAAAGAGCAAGAAAGAAGAGGCGATTAGCAAGCCTTGTACGTGACCACTTCATGTCATTTTGTAGAGATTGAAGAGCTTACTCCATAGCTCTATCATTCTACTCCCATTTTGCAAATATTCATTGTCAATGTGGTTGTAATTATATGTGAATCTATACATTTATCATCATTTACTTCTGTGTTTTGTTCTCTGCTATACTCACTGAAAGCAGTAACGTCAGAAGGTCATATCTCGAGTTGTACTCAACCTTTTTTCGTGTTTTAACATGCGTTGGATAGCTCTTACGGTCTAGTTTTTGCCTATCAATTTTCATGGTCATTGGATATACAAATTTGGCCTTTGTGCATTTTACTGCTCACTGGTCTATCTCTATAGAGTCCTGAGAATGGTGGGCATGTTCCAGAAAAACTTGTTCTCAGTGCTCAGTCCATCATTTGAAGTATTTTAACTTGTATTGGGAAGCTTGCTAATTCTATTTGCTATGCCCAAAAGGAATTTGTCTAATTCCTATCAGGTTGAGAGCACTGTTCATTTTTTCCACCAGGTGTATGTCCAAAAATAGCAAGTTTTGGGAGCTAGTCATTTCGCAACTAGTCTGTCTTGACTTAAACTTTTGGGATACATGTTCCAAAGTACTTGGCTGATATTTTGGTGGATTTAGGAAGCACAAAGGGTCTACTAATCAACTCTGAAGTCTCACTTGGCTGGTGTGAAGCTGGTTGTAGCGGCACCTACTCATCTTTGGATTGCATCCATCATCTCTCTTCACATAATCTATTTCCTACAACCTAGTGTTGTAATTGGCCAAGCAAAATCTCAAATGTGGACCCCGCGTGCATTTTTGAGTACGATTGTTCACTAAAACATGGAAGAGGCCTATTTAAGTACGAGAGTTAGATGTCGTATAGTAGCTAGGCCAATTGATCGATCTATTCTTTTCTTTGAAATGAGTCAAGCAGTAAAAGCATGGGTTGGGAAGCAAACACGGTCGAACAGTCGATAGGCTAAGAGCTAATCGAGCATCAGCACAGGCAGAGTCACAACTACAAATACACTCGTCACATGAGTATGAGCTTTTCTCTCGCTATCAACACTTGAGACGTCTATATGATAGTTAAAAACTCAAGTGAATTGTGGGGATTTGGAGCGAGAAGTAGTTGATGAGGTCCCCTATCAGGTTGTGCAAGTGACCAAATGCTCCCTTTGGAAGGCTTTTGTGACTGTTGCTCAAGACAAGTCCCACACACACTACAACGGGTTCAAAGAATCAAGATGCTTAAAACTTTGAGTCCCGTCTTACATCTTCAACTGCCCAACACGATAGGGAAAGGATAGCAAGTCCACCTCCCTTCTCATAAAACTAATCAATCAACCCTCATGAGAATTGACTAAGGCAAATTGACTAAGGCAGACGTGCAGGTTTTGGTTGCCTAGCAATATACTCCATTAGATTAAATGATAATCGCAAAGCACGTATGTCGATATCCTTAGAAGAACGCAAGAAGGGTTGCATGGCACATTTATCTAGAAATGATAATTTAAGTCGAATAAAACCTGAAAAAAGCTTTATAACAAGGGGATCAACTGATTTCCTTCTCTGAATATTGATCAAGGTTCCCTAATCACTTAGCAAACCCAACTGTCGCTTAGTTTAATATTTAATTTAACACATTGATAGGATCAATCAGTAGGATCAAATGGTGTGAAGAAAGGTGGAATACAAAAGGCGTCTTTGTGGGAGACTCATGAAGTGAAATTCATCACATGAACCTCCTTGCATCACGAGTCGGATAGCAAGTCTTAGTTGTAAACACTCCTTTATTTGATCAAGAGAATAAAAATCTGTGGAGATGCACTCTCGATAGCCGAACAACAAGCCGTTTGGAGAGGTATTCATAGCATGCACTTCTTTTCGGCATTGATTCCAAAGACAAAAAGTGCTTAGAGAATAGAAAGAGCTATACATGATCAAAGTGACTAAGTAAATCTCACAATTCTTAAGCTTCTAACCTTGGAGGAGGCATAAAGATAGTATCTCAAGCGAAATATTTTATTTTTTGTACACATAGAGAGAGAGAGAGAGTCAGGGTAATTCACCAACAAAGCACCAAAATACCATTGGTATGATTTGAAGAGTTGTTTCATCATTTATTTTACTCCTTCTAAAAGGCATAGCCAAGAAAGAACATCACCTCAAATTGAGAAAGTTATTTTCATTAAACAAGTTTCATTGTGCATTCCTTGCGTCTTCTTCTTTTTTTATGAAAGACAACCTGCACTAACACTCTTACCCATCCCAAAAACCTAAAAATTACTTGTCTTTTACCAAGTGTAGATGCATTTGAGATCAGAGAAAATATTGGGACAAAAAAAATCCATTAAAAGTGACCTCTCTTGAGTAGGAAGTAGTTTGTGACCCTTTAGTCACAAATGAGAACTCTGATCAAGTAGTGATTCTAAATTAAAGTGGGATCATATGGCAAATTTTGAAGGTATGCACATGAACCTCATGACTCGTAACAAGGTAGGAACATCAAGTAGAGACTATGCCACCATTCTAGAACTCAATAAGTTTAATGCCTATAGGATAGACATCTATCTAGATGGGCTTAATCGACAAGTGCTTAGGCTAACAAACCTTGATTTCTTAACTATAGACCCACATTTGATACTCAAACTTTGCAGTGGCCACCATGAGGACAAGGAAGGAATGATCTACTTTCTTACTTCAAATCTTGAGTATACAATGATTAAGAAAAAATAGTAATCTTGGCCGATATGGTTGATGATGAAGTACTTGAAATTCCACCCATGCCATCGAAAAATAATGATAGTCGTAGGCATGCGCATATTCCATTCGATAAATAGTGAACTTTCATGGATGGCCATCTATATGGAAAGGGCTACTCAAAAGAGATATTGGAATAATAACACAACTACTCCACTTGCTAACCAAGTAGCCTGTGTAGCTTAATTAGTATGTTCCTACTATCTTTCGTCAAATAAGCGATAAGCTAGGTAACTCTTACTAGGACATCATAGATCCTGAATGATGTTTTGCAAGACCTAATCCTCAATATTCGGGAAGAAACTTAGGATGTAAAGGAGCTATAAGGCAAGCCGTAGGGCTGAGATCCACAATCAGTACAAATCCTTTTGACATTCCTTTAGACAATCTTGATAAAGAATTCAACTCTAGATTTTCTAGGGCACCTTCACGTAGATTTCAATTGAGAGTGCCACTACAAGAGCAACATGCCTACACAACATTAGCTTACAAGCAAGTTAATCCTCAGTTAGCAAACCCTATCATTAGAATGCAAGATGTAGGATGTCATCTTTGACCATCCCAAGTGGCAAAGTGAATGAGAAATTGTTATGATGGGTCTATTGATCCTTATGATGATGTAGCAAAGTTCAAGAAAAACCTGAGAGCCAAACAAGTCACTAACTTCTTCATTCTGATTATTACCATGTTGTCATGGTTTCACCCATTGATAATAGGAATGTTCAAAGATTTTGGAAGCTCTTGTTGAATATTTCAACAGAGAATTTACCAAACAAGGAGTGAAGCATGATTTGAATTCTTTAATCTATAGCTTCAAGAAAGTTAGTCACAAATCTATGCAAGTAATAGGAAAGAACTTATAGCAATATGTAGAGAAATGTTTACATCAAGAAAGTCCACCAAGGAAGAGTTTGATCCCTCCATCTCTAGAGGCATTGAACAACAAAAAATTAGGCTCATTAATGTAAATTGGAAGTATTAATGCCTTGAAGAAATGTATCAAAGATTATGTGGACTTAGAAGACAATTTAGCTATAAAAATGAAGATTTCACTAAACATCAGATTCTTGTAGATCAAGGAAATCTTCGATTGAGGACTTGCCAATTTGGTAGCAAAGGAAATTTAGATGGAATCGGCAAAAGAGCCACATAAAGTGCCAACTGGAAAAACACCATAACCACTTAGGAGATGTCAACACTCTAATGGGGATCATCCTTCTTACATGTGCAATAGAGTTCTAAGGTACAAACCATTGGAGTATAACAACACACCTCAACATCAATAGTAGAAAAAAAAAATGAATAGAGACTACAATATCAACCTAAACCTATGTATTCTACCATGGACTATAGAGAACCGTATTAGAGACAAGCTAGGTATAATCAAGGCAACCAAGAGCTTGGGAGTCAAGTCTTGGATCGGAAACTACCTCAACCCCCTAAGGTTGTTCTAATCAAGTATGCAAAAGAAAACATAAAGAGGGCCATTGTCCTAATAGAACTATTAATGCTATAAACAAGCCCTGGATATATTGAGAGGTACCGACAAGATAGAAATGAGTATCTTGAAGATACATACCTGCAAGGTACTCGGTATCACGAAGGGGATTAGTATCCTGCAAGAAAATCCTAATTTGGCTGATGAGTCTAGTGCGAGAATTCATTATGTTGAGAAAAGATATATTGAGAGACAACAACACACAAAGGGTACAGTTGCCCTAAAGGTCTATGCTATAGATTTGGTGGAGGACACTTCATAAAGTTTTTTCCTAAACCATCTAGGACATTTACTAGGAGTATTGAATGATTTTTTGAGGACTTTGGGAAGGAGCAATTTATTAAAGAGTATCCTCAAAACCTTCCAAAACTTGCTCACACACCATTGAAAATTGTTAAGATCAAGAAAAGTGATATTGATTCTGAAGGGTGAGTGCCTCTTTAAGTAGTAACATGGGATCAAACTAAAGAACAAGCTAAGGGGCATGAGGTAAAAAAATTAAATGAGGAAGAAAATTATTCACCTCTTTAACCCCTCTCTCAAAGATCTTTTGACCTTTGCACTTCTTGAAGTCTCAGCTACATTTGATTCTGGATCAAATCTTGGCCTATATTCATCATTGCCTTGCAATTTGCTTTTACAATCATCACCATCAATATCTTCTTCATGCACTTTTAATTTTTTCTTCCATTTCCTTTGTATTTCTTCAACATGTGCATACTCATTAGTTGACCCTGTATACCATGTGCTTTGTGTTGGATAGATGGATGGATGATCTAGGAAATTGAGTGGGTACTGCTAAATCTGCTTTGTACCAGCCCTCTTTAGCTTCATACTTGATTAGTAGACTCCCTTAGCTTTCCAATGACACCAAGAAATGGCCTATGTCCTTTGGAAATGAAGTGTGTAATGATTGAATCAAAACAGATAACTTTGGAAGTCACAAACTCAAGAAAACCTTCTATTTTGGTCTTGACACCTGCTGAATGTTTTGCTCAGTGTGACCAGCACAATAGCAATTGATAAAACTCCTTCTAGGGGTATTTAATTAACTTAGTAAGCTAACATTTTCAAGTAGAATTATGTAAAATGACAAACTATACTCAGAGAAATTGATTTAGCAAAATTAGCTATACCCCCGACTTTTTAGGACTGTAGCAGAGATAGACCAGTGAGCACCTCGACGACGATTTCTCTGAATCTGCTGAATGAAAACACTTCAGACTTTGGCAGCACGTAGACGACTTTGAGCTGAATCCAACAAGCTTTGAATCACTGAATTTGGTGGAGTAGTGACTGAGATATGCCCTTGACAAGTTGACAGACTTTTGAGTTGACTAGCAGAGAACACAAAGATGAATGATGTAAATGTATCTATTGATTAACAATTGTGTACAATCCCATTGGCATGACTAGCATTGCCTAATGGTGTAGAGAGGTGTAGGCTATGGTATAGTCCTTACACACACTCAAAACTCAGTAGAATGAGCCTCAGGAATGGAGTGATCTACCCGCAACTTTTTCACATCCAATTTTATAGGAAATGACTTAGGATTTGAATTCAAATTCAAATCTTTGGCTTCCTATGATCAAGCATCTAAAAGTTTGGAGATATTCTCTCAATCAAGTGATATACTTTTCCACGAATCACTCAGGTAGGTGATTACAAAAGATTCTAAGTCAAATTAGACTTTTACAAATGAGGTAAGGTGGTAATAAACCACTAGCATATGTTCCTATGGTTCTTCATGCATGTGGAGTCTTCATGATGTCTTCCAAGCCAAATGTGTAGGCTTGTGATTTACACCAACAGCTCCGCCTCAAGCCAAACATTTTGGCTTAAGTCTTCATCTTCAATCTTCAAGTACATCCTGCAATCCAATCATAGATTTGAGCCTGCAAAGTTTGGTCCCATCCAAAGCTTTAGTCAGCAAATCTGCACATTGCATGTTGGTTGACACATAGGTCAATTGAATGTCCTTGCTTAGCAACTTCTCTCTCACATAATGATAATGAAATTCTATGTGTTTGGTCCTGGCATGATAGATAGGATTAGCTGAAAGGTGAAGAGAACTTGTATTATCTCCAAAGATAATTGGAGGCCTAGTATATAAGCCCAATTCCGTGTACAAAAGCTTAATCCAAATTGCTTCTTGAGTGGCATTAGCTAGCCCTCTATACTCTGCTTCTGTAGAAGACAATGCAACAGTTGGTTGCTTCTTTGCAGACCATGAAATTAGTTTGTCACCTGCAAAAGAAATGTATCCAGAAGTGCTTCTCCTATCATCCTTGCATCCTGCCCAATCTGCATATGAATAAACTTTTATATCAATATCTGAAGTGTAAGGAAAGTACAAACCATGGTTCTGTGTACCCTTGAGATACTTCAAGATTCTTTTGGCAGCCTCTAAGTGAGGTATCATTGGCTTGTGCATAAATTGACTTAGCACACTAACTCCATATGCAATATCAATTCTTGTAAGAGTAGCATAGTTCAAGCTACCTACCATACTTTGATAACCTGTAATGTCTTGGACTTCATCACCTTCATGGGCACTTAGCTTTAGGTTCACCTCCATTGGAGTACTAGCTACTTTAGCATCCTACAAGTGAAATTTCTTCAACATATCTTGTACATACTTCTTCTGAGTAATGTATATTCCTGAATTAGTGTAAACTAATTCAAGTCCCAAAAAATACTTCAATAGCCCAAGATCATTGATCTTGAACTCCTTCATCATTTGGCTTTTGATGCTTCTAATTCCATTGACATCATTACCTGTAATGATGATGTCATCAACATAGACACAGAGATAGATTATCTCTGAATTACTTCTCTTAATGAACAGAGAAGTGTCAGCCTTACTCATGACAAAACCTTGGTTTTGGAGGTATGTAGTTAGCCTGTAATTCCATGCCCTAGGTGCCTGCTTCAATCCATATAAAGCCTTCTTTAATTTGCAAACATAAGTTACCTTCTTAGGGTCTTCATAGCCAGGAGGTTGTGACATATAAACCTCTTTTGAAATCCATCCATTCAAGAAAGCATTCTTGACATCCAATTGGTACATGTTCCAATTCTTTGATGCAACCACACTAACCAACACTCTGATTGTTGGCATCTTGGCCATAGGAGAAAATGTTTCTTCATAGTCAATGCCTTGGGTTTGTGCAAAACCCTTGGCTACTAATCTCGCCTTGTACCTGTTAGATGTGCCATCAGAATTTCTTTTCAATTTATAGATCCATCTGGATCCTATTACCTTTATAGAGTCCTTCTTAGGTACTAACTCCCATGTATCACTCTCCTTGAGTGCTTCAATCTCCTCATCCATAGCTTCCTTCCATTCTGATTTTGTGATTGCTTCTTCATATGATCCTGGTTCTTCATTTAGCAAATCCTTTGCAAGATAAATTGAATGTTTAGTAACAAGAGATGTATCATACCCATATCTGATAGGTTTTTTGCTCTCTCTTTGAGATCTCCTGATTGATTGAGTTGAAGATTCAGGTATGTCTTCAAGATTCTTCATCTTCATTTTGCCTTTGGACTTCCATGCCTTGAACTCTTCAAGGTTGATTGTATCTTCATCATCTGAACTTGTCTCTCCATCCTGAGTAGGTTCCTCTTTTGTAAGTTTTGGAAATTCTTCTTCCAAGTCATAGGGTAGTTTGACCTTCCTGCATTCATTCTCATACCAAGAATCATTCTCATCAAAGATCACATCTCTGCTTACCATAAATCCCTTATTGGTAGGGTTATAAAACCTGTAACCTTTTTTATTTAAATCATATCCAATGAAAATACATTTTTCAGCCTTTGGATCTAGCTTTCCTCTTACCTGTGAAGGAATGTGTACATATGCTACACATCCAAAAATTTTGCAGTGATCCAATGATGGTCTCTTACCATGCCATGCTTCATATGGTGTCATACCATCAAGTGAGTTTGATGGTAACCTGTTTATGAGATAGGTGGCAGTAGAAACACTCTCTGCCCATAGATAGTTAGGTAATTTCTTTTCATTAAGCATAGATCTAGCTGTCTCAACAATTAACCTATTTCTTCTTTCAGCTACCCCATTCTGTTCAAGAGAGTACCTTGTGGTTATTTCCCTTTTGATGCCTCTGTCCTACAAGAAGTCCTCAAATTCATTGGAGAAGTACTCACCTCCTCCATCTGACCTTAGCCTCTTCAAATTCCTTCCTGTCTGATTTTAAACTAATGCAAGATATTTCTTAAAACAATTAAATACCTCATCCTTGTGCTTCATATAGTATGATACAGTCCATCTGCTATAGTCATCTAAAAGACACATAGTACCTTGAACCTGAAACTGAGGGGTCTTTGCTAGGTCCCCATACATATGTGTGTACAAGATCTAGATAGTCTTCATGCATATATCCTTTCTTGGAGAAGGGTAACCTGTGAGACTTACCAAATTGACAAGCACCACACTTATAAATCATATGTTGCTTGGATACATTAGGTATCCCAAGCACACATTGGTCCCTGCACATTTGCTTCAAGGTCCTTTCTCCTATGTGCCCTAATCTCTTGTGCCAAATCTCAGGCTCTGAAAGTGTTTGATCTTTATAACTGTATAATGCAATGTTCTTTGTATCTTCCAACTCAAAAGTGAAAAGTCTACCTGATTTTTCTCCTTTAGCTATCCTTTTGAATCCATGTCTTGGGTCCTCCACAAATGCTCCATATTGATTGAATCTGACCTGCAACCCTTTCTCTACAATCTGACCAACACTCATTAAATTCTTTGTAATGGTTGGTACATAGAGTACCCTGCTTAACAAATTCTGATTACCATCACAAGTCTTCACATTTCCAACTTTAACCACAGAATGCTTTGTATCATCACCTGTTTGGACTTGGTGTTTACCTTTTGGTTCCTCAAGATCAGAGAGTAGTGCAACATTACCAGCCACATGATTTGAACACCCTGAATCAATATAAAATAAGTGATCATCATTTGTACTTGACTTTGAAGTCATGTTCATGATCATGAGAGAGTCATCCTACTCCTCTGTGTAGTTGTTGTAGTCCTTTCTGTTTCTGAATCCTCCTTGGTAGTTGCCATTCTAATTGTTGTTGTAGTTGTTGTTATAATTGTTGTTGTGGCCTTGGTGATGGTTGAACCTTCCTCTAGACTGAGAGTATCCACCTCTTTGGTAGCCTCTTCCTCTCTGATTTTTGTAATTCTTGTAACACTCATTTGTGGTGTGATTTGATAAATCACAAATGTTACATGGTGATGAGTTATAGGGTCTCCCCCTACCTTGTTTACCTCCTCTGCCCCTTCCTCTTGAAGATCTACCTCTCCCTGCATAGTTGGCTTGGGAGGTAGAGCCTTCATCTTCCACCTTCTTACTCTTGCCTTTATCCTTAGATTTCTTATCAGTGTATAGGGCAGGAGAGTTGTTACCTTTGGTAGTATCTCCACTCTTGGTAAGCTTTGCTTCATGTGTGAATAGTTGACCCATGAGAGTTGTAAGATCTGGAGTGTGCATGTCCATGTAGAGATCCATTGCAGTGGTGAAGCTTTCCCACTTGTCATCAGCCTTGATCCCATTAATTACCTGCCTTACAATTTTTTCTTCTTCAATTTCTTCTCCTATACTTGCTAACTGATCTGCAACATCTTTGATCTTGGTCACAAATTTTGAAACAACTTGCTTAGGTTGCTTCCTTAGTGTTGTGAATTCAATCCACAATTGGTTTTTCCTAGCCCTTGTATTGGAGGAAAAATATGATGACAAGGTTTCCCAAGTCTCTTGGGAAGTCTTACAATTTTTGATATGAGGTAAAAGAAAGTCAGATATAGAGTTGAGTAAATAAGACCTTGCCAATGCATCCCTTGCACACCATGTGTTGAGTTTTTCTTGCTCCTCCTTGGTTGGCAAACCTCTTGCTTTGAATGAGGGCAATTCCTCATCTCCTGAGATGTATCCATAGAGACTCCTTCCTTGTAAGTAGGTCTTCATCCTTAGAGACCAAGCTTGATAGTTGTTCTTGTCCAATTTGTCAATAAATGAAGGAAAACCATCTCCCATTTTACCTTATTTGCTCTGATACCACTGTTGGATAGATGGATGGATGATCCAGGAAATTGACTAGGTACTGCTAAACCTGCTTTGTACCAGCCCTCTTTAGCTTCAGACTTGATTAGTAGACTCGCTTAGCTTTCCAATGACACCAAGAAATGGCCTATGTCCTTTGGAAATGAAGTGTGTAATGATTGAATCAAAACAGATAACTTTGGAAGTCACAAACTCAAGAAAACCTTCTATTTTGGTCTTGATACCTACTGAATGTTTTGCTCAATGTGACCAACACAGTAGCAATTGATAAAATTCCTTCTAGGGGTATTTAATTAACTTAGTAAGCTAACATTTGCAAGTGGAACGATGTAAAATGACAAACTATACTCAGAGAAATGGATTTAGCAAAATTAGCTATACCCCCGACTTTTTAGGATTGTAGTAGAGATAGACCAGTGAGCACCTCGACGACGATTTCTCTGAATCTGCTGAATGAAATCACTTCAAACTTTTTCAGCATGTAGATGACTTTGAGGTGAATCCAACAAGCTCTGAATCACTGAATTTGGTGGAGTATTGACTGAGATATGCCCTTGACAAGTTGACAGACTTTTGAGTTGACTAGCAGAGAACACAAAGATGAATGATGTAAATGTATCTATTGATTAACAATTGTGTACAATCCCATTGGCATGACTAGCATTGCCTAATGGTGTAGAGAGGTGTAGGCTATGGTATAGTCCTTACACACACTCAAAACTCAGTAGAATGAGCCTCAGGAATGGAGTGATCTACCCGCGACTTTTTCACATCCAATTTTATAGGAAATGACTTAGGATTTGAATTCAAATTCAAATCTTTGGCTTCCTATGATCAAGCATCTAAAAGTTTGGAGATATTCTCTCAATCAAGTGATCTACTTTTCCACGAATCACTTAGGTAGGTGATTACAAAAGATTCTAAGTCAAATTAGACTTTTACAAATGAGGTAAGGTGGTAATAAACCACTAGCATATGTTCCTATGGTTCTTCATGCATGTGGAGTCTTCATGATGTCTTCCAAGCCAAATGTGTAGGCTTGTGATTTACACCAACACTTTTATCATCAAATATAACATCTTGTGTGACAAGAAATTGCTTTGTAGATGGACTCCATAATTTATAACCCATCTATCTATCATCATACCCAATAAACACATACTTCTCTGCTTTGGGTTCTAGCTTATGTCTTAATTGAGAAGGAACATAAGCATATGCCAAACATCCAAATACCTTACAATGATCAAGAGTAGGTTTCTTACCCCACCATGTTTCATAAGGTGTTCTACCATCCAAAGCTTTGTAGGGTAACCTATTCATAAGTTATGTTGCAGTGTTGATAGCTTCTGCCCACAAGTAGTTGGGACAATTCTTCTCTTTCATCATTGATCTTGCTAACTCTACAAGAGTTTTACTTCTTCTTTCTGCAACTCCATTTTGTTGAGGGGAGTACCTGCAAGTTACTTCTCTTTTTATACCTGCATTCCAAAAATAATCATCAAACTCTTTAGAAAAATATTCTCCCCCTCCATCTGATCTCAACCTCTTGAGCTTTTGTCTTGTAATCCTTTCTGCATAAGCACGATTATGTTTGAATGTATTGAACACTTTAGACTTGTCCTTGATTACATAAAGTGTAATCCATCTTGTTGCATCATCAACAAACAACAAATAATACCTGGATCCATTTATGCCATAGTCCCTTGAAGGACCCCACACATCTGTATGAACCAACTCAAGCATATTTTCATACTTGTATCCTGAATTATTGTATGAAATTCTGTGAGCTTTACCTAATTGACAAGCTTCACACTTATATACCATGTGTTGACCTTCAACGTTTGGCAATCCAAGCACTACATCATTCTTTGACATTTCTTTTATAGCTCTCTCATTAAAATGACCTATCCTTTTATGCCATAGGTCTAACTCTGACATCTTTTGACTTCCATAAGTAAACAATGCATGTCCCACATTACCTTGGACCTTGAGAGTAAAATTTCTTCTTTCTTTTTGACCTGTAATGATGCTCCTATGTGCCCGATTTGGATCTTGCACATAAACACCATCATTTGTGAATTTGACTTCATATCCTTTCTCCATAATTTGTCCTACACTTATCAAGTTTTTAGGAATAGTAGGCACATAAAGTACCTTGCTTAAGAGTGTGCTTCCACTCTTTTTCTTCACTGATCCAATGCGTTCCACTTTGTGTTTGGTGTTGTCTCCTGTTTGAACTGTATGTCCACTCACCTTTGCTTCCATATCAGTCATCAATGATATATTGTCACTTACATGATTACTACATCCTAAGTCAATATAGAATACACTTTGATCTTCTCCTATTGCTTCATGTGTTGCATTCAAGATGAGAGTCATGTCATCCTTTTGATCTGATGCATAATTATAATAGTTGTTATTATAGGATTGAGGTTGAAAGCTTCTTCCACCTCCTCTAGCATATGAAGTCCTTCCACCTCTTTGATTTCTACCTCCTCTACCTCTTTGATTGAAACTCTGATTATGACTTCCACCATTTTGATTGTTATACCAACAATCATTTGCCAAATGATTTGTTCTGCCACAAATCCAACAAGCTTTATCATTATCTTTGTTCTTACCTCCTCTTCCTTTGCCTCTTGAATTCATGTTTCCTTTTGTGAAATAACCTTGGCTTGAAGATCCTTCATCATTAGTTGACTGCTTTCCTTTGACATTATTTCTCGTATCCTTGGAGTACATAGCTTGGCATGCACTCCCATCATTATCTCCCTTAATGTCCTGCTCAAAAGTTAGCATGTGTCCTAACAATTGATTAAGATCAGGAGTAAAATGATCTAATGACAATTCTATGGACAATATGAAAGGCTTAGATTTCTCATCTCCTCTCAGACCTGTAAGTATTTGTCTTACCAACTTTTCCTCTTTAATATCTTCAGCTACTGCTCCCAAGCTATCTGCAATACCCTTCATTCTTGCAACATAGTTAGATATTGATTGTGAGCTCTTCTTCTTGAAGGTTGTGAACTCAACCCATAATGAGGACTTCATTGACTTACTTTTATTTTGAAAACGCTCTTCCAAATCATTCCACACATCTATTGCACTTTCTAATCCTCTAATATGAGGTAGAAGATAATCATTTACGGCCATGTAAATGATGCTCCTAGCTTGAGCATCTTTCTTCATGCAATTCTTCAAATGTGCAAGCTCTTCCCTAGTTGGAACACTAGGATCTTCAAACTCAGGCTTTTCTTCTTCTCTTGTAATGAATGCCATCAAATCTTTGCTCATGAGGTGTGCCTCCATCCTCATGGACCAAACTGAATAGTTTTCCCTATCTAGCTTATCAATCTACAAGCTTTCTCCCATCTTTGATCTTTGTCTTCTGCAAATGTTAAGATAAATGAATATGCTTTGTACCTTTAATGTAAAGCTTCAATCTTTCAGATCCTTTCAAGATCAATCTTCACACTTCTTTAGGTTGTCTTCAAGACTTTGATCTTGTCCACCTTCAATTAGAAGAAACTTCAATGTCTGCAATAGTTGGGACTTCAAATGCTCTTTACTTCACTTTATATTGCACCTTTTGCTCTGATACCATTGATGGAGCCCTCTTTATCTCCAAATGGTTGATCTACACTGATTTAAGGACACTTCTATATCAATCATAGATCAAAATTTACACAAATGTTACCATGATTTGCAAAATCATTCACAAACACTTCTTTGTATGAAGTCTCTTTTTCTTCAAGGAGTCTGCTTCAAAGATTAACTTCATTACCTGCACATATCTTCAATTTTTTTCAATCTAATGATGTACATACCTCCATGCTACCTTTACACAATCATATCATCCATTAGATCTTCAAAAGAATCATTAAAAATCTGATTTGATCATTAAGATCAAAGGTATGCTGGAAACTGTCTTTCTGAACAAGCAACTTTGACATAGTCAACTTCTAAAGTTGATTTCTCAAAGCACAAATCCCATTTTTCCAAATGATTTTAGCTGTAGCTTCCTTACCTTCTAACTTAGATTTTGAATGATCATTCAACAAAAACTTTACACTATGCAGTGAGATCCAAGCAAAACTCTGACATGAAAAAGCATGTATGTATACAAGCTACATTTCTAAGATCTCTTCACTTTCACCAATGACCTCTTTGACTTCATTTTGATTTCTGACTTGCTTCAAGTTCCTCATAATCATCAATTGGGGATTGTACTGTTCCAACAATTTGTATGTTTGATGCCCTTGCTCTACGCAAAACAAACACAAACCAAGTCTTTTTGCTCGTTCAATGAAATCAACATCTTGGCGCCAATGGATAAATTGATGCTCCTTTGATTTTCCACCTGAGCAGGATTCTTACCTTGATTATTAGAAGATAAAATTTTCTTTGAATTGTTCATGTTTGTTATGGCACATCTCTGTGGCCTATGTCCCATTGCAATGAATCTAGTTCTATTTGCCTCCTACAAATTGAACTTCTTCATCTTCTCAAAGTTCTCAGCCATTACAATAGCATGCACAAAATCAAAACATCTAAGTCCCTTCACTTGATAGCAAAGCTTCTCACAAAGCCCTTCAATAAACTACCCTTCAAAGCATCACCATTAACCTCCAATGCATATTTTTGAAGACATAGGAACTTTTCTTTGTACTCATTAATAGAAAAGCTATGCTTGTCACTCTCATTTTGTCAAAAATTATAGAAGTCCATCTTCTTCTCCATAGGGTAGTGTGGAGAACAGTAATGTTTTCTTGCTTACTCTCTAAATTTCTTCCATAGAATAGGACCAGAACGCATCCAGGTGTGCATGTAGGACTTCCACCTTAAGTTTGCAATGCCGAGCACATGTAGGATCCCAAGCTTAGCCTTGGACTCCTCATTGGATTGTTAAAGTTTGCATAAATCATCTAGCTCTTCAGTCCATGCCTCTAGATGTTCACCACTCTTCTTCTCACCATCAAAATCACTCAATTTTTCCTTTTTGAACACTTGGTTGAGGGCAAACTCACATGCCTCCATATCTTCAAAATTGTTTTTTTGTCTTCCTCTAGGCATACTAGATGTTCTTGCACTCTCATCCTCTTCATCATTTTGCACCTTTTGGTTGCTTTCCACCTTGTTCCATGCATAATTCTCCAAGAAGCTTCTCAATAAGATCCTACGTATTGTGGAGAAAATCTACGATCCTTCCCTAGCAACAAGTTATATCATTGAGGATTGACTTTAAGAAAGACTATTTCATCTATTTGAAAATCAAGAACTTCATCCATCTTCTTAAACATTTCATCCCTCCGTTTGCTTAGTTTTTCCAAGTTCTTCATCCATGTTCTCAAAAATTTCTTTAGATACTTTTGCTTTTTTGGGAAAACCAAAAAATGAAGGTGGATTCCAACAACTATAAAAATACATAGCCTCAAAGAAAGTCATTTTTATGGATGCATTCCATGCAATTATTGTATGCAAACTCAACTAAGGGCAAGTATTCACTCTAATTATCACGATCTTCATTCACATACATGCACAACATAGATTCAAGTACACCATTAAGCCTCTCAATTTTCCCATCAATTTTTGGATGGAAAGCTCTACTCATATGAAGTTGATTTCCAATCAATTCAAATGGTACTCTCAAAATTCTGATGTGAATCTAGAGTCTCTATGACAAATTATGCTTTAAGGCATTCCAAGTAGTCGAAAAATTTCTTTTACAAATAGTTTTGCAAAATTCAAGACAGTATGAGTCTTTTTCATAGGAAAGAAATGTTCCATCTTGGTAAGTTGATCAACTACCACAAATATGGTATCATGATTACTTTTGGTTGTGATAACTTAGTGATAAGGTCCATAGAGATAGACTTCCACTTCTAATTTGGAACATCCAAAGGTTAAAGCAATCTAGTCATTCTCTTAACCTTAGATTTCACTAGTTGGAGCTTTAAACATTCATAACATATTTTTTAATATCCCACTTCATACATGGCTAGAAGTAAGAATACTTCACTTGAACATGATAGGTCCTTGGATAACTTGGATGTGTTTAAAAAGGTGCATTATGGAAATCATGTAATATTTGAGTTTTCAATGGAGGCTCATAATTAGATATGCATATTTGATTGTTACACTATAAAGATCCATTTTGCGAATGAAATTTGTCTTCATAGATGGATCCCTTGTTTGCATGCAAAAAACTCAACATAGGTGCATAAAAATTGTTCTTTTTAAATTCTTCTTGAATTCGATTGAGGAAACCAGTATTTATTACAGAAAGTAGATTACATAAAGGTTTTTGACTCAATGCATCAATGACCTTATTTTCCTTACCAGCCAAATATAATAGCATCTATAAAATCAACATCCAGATCATTTCACTTGATAGCAAAGCTCCTCATCATACCCTTCTATAAACTTTCTCTTTAGAGCATCACCACTATCCTCCAATGCATATATATGAAGACCTAAGAACTTTTCTTTGTACTTATCAACATATAAGCTATGCTTGTCACTCTCGTGTTGTCGAAAAATATAGAAATCCATTTTTGTGTCCATATGGTAGTGTGGAGAATAGTAATGTTTTTCAGCTTGCCATCTAAATTCCTTCCATAGAAAAGGACCAAAACCCATCCGAGTCTACATATAGGACTTTTGCCATAACTTTGCTATGCCACATAGATGTAGGATCCCCTTTGCCTTGGATTCCTCACTAAGTTCTCAAAGATCAAAGAAATCCTCTAGCTTATCAATCCATGCCTCTAGATCTTCACCACTCTTCTTGTCACCATCAAAATCATTCAATTTATCAGTCCGAGCCTACATACTTGGACAATTAGTATTAACTTCATATAGTCACTTAAAGTCACATATGATTATTCTCTTGTTAAAGGCATTTACTTTTATCCTTGTAAAAGTGCATAGCACTTACTCTCATGTGGACTTAGGAGGAATCAAATCATGAATCATTTGGTAGGTAATTGATGAGAAAGTAAGTCCTAAACTTTAGGATTCACTTTATGATAAGATTTTGATTTTGAATTCAAACAATGGATCCAACTCTAAGCTATAAAAATGGATCAAAATCTCGTGTGATAGATGTTGAAGCAGACTTTTCTGAGTAAAGCCTTTGATTGTTCATAATTTGGTAAAGGTCTCCAAAATTGAAGGAGGTTTTGAGTTATAATTGATATAGAAGTGTTCTAAATTCAAGTATAGCTTGTCTTTTGGAGATTAATCATCTCCATCAGTGGTATGAGAGCAGGTTCTATCAAAATTGAAGAAAAGAAAGACCCCATCTATTGTAGACATACAAAATTCAACATCTAAAGACTCAAAAGGATAAAGTGTGAAGGAAAAGCTAAAGGGAGACACACGAGAGCAATCAAAAGGAGTAAATTTTGAAGAAAAGGTATATTAACTACTCATAAGGTTGAAGAGTTTGTAGCACATGTGAAGATAGAATGGGAG
This sequence comes from Ceratopteris richardii, assembly GCA_020310875.1. NCBI lineage: Eukaryota > Viridiplantae > Streptophyta > Polypodiopsida > Polypodiales > Pteridaceae > Ceratopteris > Ceratopteris richardii. The sequence continues at coordinate 102,865,153 of CM035422.1, forward strand.
ATAGTCTCCAAATTGAGAAATTGGATAGAGAGAACTATCAAGCTTGGTCACATCACAAGAAAAGAAGAGAAGCCAAAGTTTAAAGATCATAGTGCTCCAACTAGGGAGGAGCTTGTAGAATTGAAAGTTTGGATGAAGAAGGATGATCAAGCAAGGAGCATTATCTATATGGTAGTGAATGATTACTTGCTTCCTCATATTAGAGGACTTGAAAGTGCAAATGATATATGGAATGCTTTGGAGGAGCATTTCCAGAATACAACCAAATCAAGGAAGGCATCACTTTGGGCAGAGTTTACCACATTCAAGAAGAAGGCCTCACAATCAATATATGATTATGTGACAAAGATGAAAGACATTGTTGATTCTTTAGGTGCAATTGATGAAGACATTGAAGAGGATAAATTGGTAAGAAAAATCCTTACACGTTTAAGAGGAGATGAGAAGTGGAAGCCCTTCATATTATCAATAGAACTTCGATAAGATCATTTTACTCCTGATTTGAATCAATTACTAGGTCATATGCTAACTTTTGAGCATGATATCAATATGCTAACTTTTGAACACGACATTGATAAGAGTACAAGTCAAGCAATGTATTCTAAGGACAAGAAGAAGACTAGCAAAGGAAAGAACCAATTTGAAGATGAAGGCACTTCAAGTCAAGCAAACTTCTTAAGAGGTAGAGGAAGTGGTAGAAGTAGAGGAAGAGGCAGAATCAACAAGGAAAATGTCAAAGCTTGTTGGATATGTGGTGCGACTAATCATCTAGCTCATGGATGTTGGCATAATAATCAAGGCAGTAGTACTTTTAATCAGAACTTCAATCAAAGAGGCAGAGGTGGAAGAAATCAGAGAGGAAGTTTTAGAGGTAGAGTTGGTAGAAATTTCTTTGGAAGGAATGGTGGAAGAAGCTTCCAAAATCAATCCTATAATAACACTTATTACAACTATGCATCAGATCAGAAAGAAGACTCAACTCTAATCATGAATGCAACATGTGAAGTTTCAAAGGAAGACCAAAAGGTATTCTACATTGACTCAAGGTGTAGTAATCATTTGAGTGGAAATATTGCTTTGATGACTGATTTGGAAAATAAGGTAATCAATCATACAGTCCAAACAGGTGACAATACAAAACATAAGGTAAAGTCTATTGGATTAGTGAAGGCTAAAGATGGAAGTACTTTTTTGCATAAGGTTCTGTATGTTCCTACAATTATAAAGAATTTGATCAGTGTAGGACAAATTGCAGAAAAAGGATATGAGGTGAGGTTTACTAATGATGGACTTTATGTTGAAGACCCTAACCAAGGGTATAAGCAAATTGTTACAAGAATGAAAGAAGGAAGGCTTTTCACATTGATGGTACAAGGTAATGTTGGACATGCCTTGTTCACATAATGAGAGCAAAAGATTTTTGAGTTGGATCTTTGGCACAAAAGGCTTGGACACTTCAATGAAAGAGGTATTAGAGAAATGATTAACAACTGGATTACCTAATGTTGCATGTCAACACATGACATATAGATGTGAAGCATGTCAATTAGGTAAGGCTCATAGACATTCATACAATAAGCAAGGTTTCATGTATTTAGAGAAGCTTGAATTGGTGCATATAGATGTGTGGGGTCCTTCAAAGGACTTTAGTATAAATGGTTCAAGATATTATGTTATTTATGTTGATGATGCTACCAGGCGGATCATTATTTATGTGATCAAAGATAAGTCAGAAGTGTTTAGCACATTCAAACACTATCATGTATATGTAGAGAGGCTTATAGGACAAAAATTAAAGAGGTTAAGGTCAGATGGAGGGGGAGAGTATTTCTCAAATGAATTCATTTATTATTTGTGGAATGCTGGTATAAAAAGAGAAGTTACTTGTAGGTACTCTCGTGAACGTAATGATGTTGCAGAAAGGAGAAACATAACTCTTGTTGAGTTTGCAAGATCAATGTTGAAAGAAAAGAATTGCCCTGACTATTTGTGGGTTGAGGCTCTAAATACAACCACATACTTGGTTAATAGGTTACCATGTAAAGCTTTGCAGGGTATGACACCATATGGAGCTTGGTGGGGTAAGAGACCTACATTCGACCATTGCAAAGTATTTGGTTGTTTAGCCTATGCTTATATTCCTTCTCAATTAAGGCACAAGTTGGAACCAAAATCTCAAAAGTATGTGTTCATTGGTTATGATGATAAACAAATGGGATACAGGTTGTGGATTCCATCTACAAAGCAATTTCTTGTGTCAAACGATGTTACATTTGATGAGCAAGGTACTTGGTATACAGTTCCAAATAGTGCTTATGCAAGACTTGAATAAGTATTGAGTCAAAACAAAGGTAAATCAAAGGTTTAAATTTCTAATGAAGAAGAGAATGTCAAAGCGCCAATTGATAGTGAAGAATTGCCAAGGTTGATCGAGAATATGATGAACCAAAAACTTCAAGGAGCGGAGAAATGAAAAGATCATCAAGGAACAAAAGGCAACCCATAAGGTATAGCTATGATACTTCATTCTTGACTACTAAAGACTATGCTTATATGGTAAAAACAAATGAAGATCCTTCTACATATGATGAGGCAAAAGGAAAGGAGAATGGGGAGAAAGCTATGAAGGAAGAGTACGATGCACTCATTGAGAACGAGACTTGGGAATTAGTACCCAAACCAAGTAATTAGAAAGTGATTGGATGCAAATGGGTCTACAAAACAAAGAGGTATGCATATGGAAGTGTGTCTAGATATAAAGCTAGACTTGTTGTAAAAGGGTATGCACACACACATATGGTGTGGACTATGATGAAACTTATAGTCCTGTTGCAAAGATGACAACCATAAGAACTCTCATAGCTATTTCTTCTTGCAAAGGTTGGAAATTGTCTCAATTAGATGTGAAGAATGCATTTTTAAATGGTTATATTTCAGATGAAGTTTACATGGAACAACCAAATGGTTTTAAAGATCAACATAATCCAGATTATGTGTGTAAGCTCAAGAGAGCCTTGTATGGCTTGAATAGGCTTGTGAAGTTCTTGAAGGAACTTGGTTTCCAAGCATCAAAGGCAGATTGTAGCTTGCTAGTCAAAGCAAGTGAAGATGGATTTATTTATGTTTTTATTTATGTTGATGACATAATACTCACAGGTACAGATGAAAAAGGCATACAAATGCTTAAGAAGCATATGGAGAAAGAATTCAAGATTATTGACTTGGAAGATTTGTCATATTTCTTGGGAATAAAGATTTCATATACTCAACATGGAGTATATGTGACTCAAGAAAGGTATTTTAATAGTTTGCTAATCGAATTTAAAATGGAAGATTGCAGAATAGCATCAACTCCAATGGAAGTGAATCACAAACTAAGTAGATATGGAGGAGAAGAATTCAAAGATATGAAGCTCTATCAGAGTCTGGTGGGTAGTTTGATCTAAGCTACATTGACAAGGCAGATTGGGCAGGTAACTTTGATGATAGAAGATCAACACATGGGTATTTGTGTTATGTGGGAGATAAATTAATTTCATGGTGTTCTAAGAAGCAACGTATAGTTGCTTTGTCATCAGAGAAGCAGAGTATAAAGTTATGGTAGAAGCTACAAAAGAATTCATATGGTTAAAAACTCTCATGAAGAGTTTTGATATCAATCAGAGTACTCCTATTATTTGTGGAGATAACATGAGTCATTTGTACTTGGTAGTTAACCCTGTGTTTCATGCCAAGACTAAACACATTGAGATTCAATATCATTTTTTGAGAGAGAAGGTTATTGATAAAGAGATAGAAATCATGGAAACTCCTACAAAAGATCAACTTGGAGATATGTTAACAAAGAGCTTGGATCGACGTAAGTTGTAGAGATTTAAAGACATGGCAGGAATAAAGAAGATGCAAGTAATCATAATTGATGATTGAGGGGTAGCTGTTGGAGCAAGACAATCATCAGTTAATGATTACATGAAGCTTAGGAGTGAAGAAATAAAGAAAAGATTGAAGTTTGAAGTATGAAGTGAAGTGGAGGTTCACGAAGAGATGATCTTTATACACATGTACATTAAAAAATACTTCACATATACTTTGAAATAGTGTCAAATCCATTTTAATTGACTGAGGGAGTTGAGAGAATTTCCAACCTGACTTGCTTATCCCTTGCTCGTATGTGCTCAAGGGCCTCGTTCTCAAGTTTGCAGAACGCCCTTGCTTTGGATGCCCTCTAGTGCTCTCAATGGACCTGTAAGAGTCCCAAAGTTAGCTCAACATTTAAATTCAATTGACATAAAAATTCATTTTCAGTAATGTACTTCAGAGTCCAAATTGCCCTTGTCTTTATAGCCAACAATCCTAGAGATCCCTCAGATTTCTTCCCCCTAGGTATGGTCAACTTCAAAATGCCCTATCTATAACACATGTATTAGTTTTATAAAAACCAGTGGACATTTTAGTGGGATTCGAAACAAGCTTTCCAACAAGACCAAAATAACTAAAAACAGACTAGTTTGTATGAGAAAGTTATGTCTATTTAGGACTCTAGGGCTAAAACAGGATCAAAATAGGCTAACAGGCAAACAACAATAACCCACAATGTGTTCTAGGACTTGATTATGTTCTAATGACCCTTAATGTTTCCCAAATTTTGGCCAAAAATAGTCCAAGTATCTTTTGCCTTTAAAAATTGCCGAATTTGCCCGTCAATCACGATCGAGTGGTCTGTCAATCGTGATTGATGTGTGAGTCACGATCGACGTGTCGATCGCGATTGATAGGTCCGTCGTGGCTGTCCATCGCAATTGATGGGTCAATCGCGATGGACACGTGGCCCGAATTTTCAGTCAGTCATGGTCAATCCATCATTGACTTTGTCGATCGCGATTGACAGGTCCGTCGGGCTGCCAGCCATCAATCGCGATTGATGGGTCGATCGCGATTGACACGTGGCACACGTAGATTATGTCGATCATGGTCAGTCTGTCGTTGACTCTGTCGATCGTGATCGACATGTCAATCGCGATCGACATGTCGGTCGTGATCGACGTGTCGGTCGCGTTCGACGTGTTGGTCACGATTGACAAGTTTGTTGGCAAGTGTCCGTCGTCGTTTGTTAGTCGTGATTGACGTGTCAATCGTGATTGACAAAAAAACTGAGGCATATCAAAATTTTAAACACATATTTAAGATGCTCTAGGCCTACACATCACATTTATGCACTTAGTTAAGAAAGTTGATCAATTTTTTTTGTCGGTCGCAATTGACAAGTCCGTCGGCAAGTGACCGTCGTCGTTTGTCAGTTGTGATTGACATGTCAATTGTGATTGAAAAAAAACTGAGGCATATTAAAATTTTAAACACATATTTAAGATGCTCTAGGCCTACACATCACATTTATGCACTTAGTTTAGCAAGTTTATCAATTTTTTTTTGTCGGTCGTAATTGATAGGGGCCAACACCTCGGGACTGCACAATAAAAAATTTGTACCTATTGAAGCTGGTGGAGCTGCTAGGGATGCTGATTCGTATAGAAAATCTCAAAAAACATAGAAAATCACAAGCACACAAACGCTCTCTCACAAGTGAAATGAGGGGAAACGGTATGGGAAGGGTGATATGACCAAAAAATTGAAAATATCAGCTTACCATCACATGCTCGTCCTCGAAGCTCGACCCCCGGCAACGACGCCAAAATTTGGTGTAGCTCAATGATGAGTAGCACCTCCTTTAATGTCAATCCGGGAAGACCTGAGGATGGTATGAAGACCTCGAACAAGTGATGGCACAAGTGTGTGAGTGAGAAGCACACAAACATGCACACACATACACACACGTGCACACAAGGCAAGAACAAAGAGAGAAACAATGGAATAACTTCTATTGCAAAAGAATTCTCATACAAGTTCAAATCTATAAGAAGCTCACCCCAAAAATGATTCTTCTAGCTCTTTTTATAGTTGTTGATTAGCTTTGGTCCTGTCCAGACCTAGTGTCCGGCCTAGTCAAAAATTAAGGTTCTAAGGCTATTTTGGAGGCTCAAACGAGCTCTGAAAATTATGAAAATTGGTACGTAAATACTACTAGTACTCCTCAAGCTCGATGACTCCTCAGCTTGCACAAAATGGAGTAGGAATGATCAAAAATGGTATTTACAATGATGTGAAGTGACTAAGATCACTATTTGGAAAATATTGTTTCTTGAAAAAATTATAGGGCCTATTTGCTAAATCTACGTTGACTACTTTGCCTGCTTGTTCCTTGCTCTGACTCCTTTCTTTGGCTTCCCTGTTGTGTAGGTCTTTGAGTGCCCTGACTGCTACCACATAGCCTCAAACAAAGTCATTTTTATGGATGCATGCCATACACTATTTTATGCAAACTTGACTAAGGGCAAGTATTCACTACAATTATCATGATTTTCAATCACATATATACACAATATATCTTCACATACCCAATTAATGCTCTCAATTTCCCTATCCGTTTGTCGATGGAAAGTTGTAGCCATATGAACTTGAGTTCCAATCGATTCAAATGTTGCTCTCCAAAAGTTTGATATGAATCTAGAGTCTCTATTAGAAATTATGTTGTGAGGCATTCCATGCGGTCAAAAAATTTCTTTTACAAATAGCCCTTCAAAATTCAAGATATGAGTCTTTTTCATAGGAAAGAAATATGCCATCTTACTAAGTAGATCAACCACCACGAATAGGGTATCATGTTTACTTCTAGTCATAGGTAATTTAGTGATAAGGTCCATAGATATAGACTCCCACTTTTGATTTGGAACATCCAAAGGTTGAAGCATTCGAAGCATTCTTGTAAACTTAGATTTCACATATTGGCACATAAGACATTCACGAACATATTTTTATAATATCTTGCTTCATACATGGCCACAAGTAAGAATACTTTGTTTTAGCATAAGTCCTTGAATAACCTAGATGTGCAGAAAGAGATGCATCATGACAATCATGTAATATTTGAGCTTTCAATGGAGACTCAGAAGATATGCGTAATCGATTATTACAATATAAAGATCCATTTTGCAAATGAAATTTATCTTGATACATGGATCCCTTGTTTGCATACAAAAAATTCAAGATAGGTGCATAAAAATAGTTGTGTTTCAGTTCCTCTTGAATTTCATTGAGGATGTTAGAATATATTACTGAACGGAGATTACATAAATGTTTCCAACTCAATGCCTCAATGACCTTATTTTCCTTACAAGCCAAATACTTGATGTCAAAATCATACTCGTTGAATAATTCAATCCAACGCTTTTGCCTATTGTTAAGTAATGGTTGTGTGAATGTATTTTAGACTCTGATGATTTGTTTTCAATTCAGACTTAATCCCTAGTAGTAGATGTCTCCAATGTTTAAGTGCATGTACAACAACAAGAATTTCTACATAATGAGTAGAATAATTAAGCTCACATTTTCTTAATTTTCACAATTCATATGCAACCACCCTACCATCCTGTGAAAGAACACATCCTATCTCACTACCACTTGCATCACTCCGTGCAAGTCCTGCATTATTTTTAGTCAACTCTATGAGGGTATTAGCAATATTAGGGAAATCCTTCATATGTCTTTTTTCATATTTTGCCAATGCTAAAAAACTTACAACATCCCTTACAGTTTTAGGACCTTATCTTGGTCTATATGAAGTCCCTCTTTAGATATGACTCTTCCCCAAGATGTAGCTCCTTTAATTCATCGATGTGAAATCTATAGCGTGCTCTAGGATATGGTTCACTCCCCAAATAGAGGTCAATGTCATGGTCAATCTGCCTAGGTGGAGGTATACAAGGCAAGCCTTGTGGAAATACATCTTTAAATTCTTTCAAAAGATTTTCTACATAATTTGGAAGGTTTTCATCATTATTATCCTCATGCGAATTGTTCACATACACTACAAATGTTCCTAAGCCATCATGTATACTTGTAATTATCTATGTAGTAAAAATGAGAATAGGCTTAGGATTATGTGCATCACCTAGAATGTGGATAGATTCAATGTCTAGCCTTAAAGTGATTGTTCTTTGTTCACAATCAATTTTTGCATAATTTTGAACTAAGGAGTCCATGCCTATAAGTGCATTAAACTATTTCATTTCAATCACATGGAAAATCCCGAGAAAACACCTATGAAAAAATGTAAATGTAAGGTTTTGAATGTATCCTTTTGTATAGTGCATTTGTCCATTGGCCATCTCTATAGGTCTTGTTATCTCCATATTTAGGGGTATCCCTAAATGTTTTACCAATTTGAAAGATAAAAAACAATGCGTACTACTTGAAGAAATTAGAAATCTAATTCCATGCGTAGAAATCATACCCAAAATCATCATTACATAAGCCCTTGGGAAAGAAATAGCTACCATGCACCATAAAGTAGAGTTAGGGCACTTACTTCCACCTCGTGATTTCTCAGTTGTCACACCTTCCTCACTGACGTTTATCACCTTTGATTATGCAGGCCGAGACATTGCCTTGTTTGGGAATTCATATGTCTGATGCTCTTGCTCTCGATAACAAAAACACAAATTGAGTGTTTTTTCCTACTCAATAAATTCAAGGCCTTTCTATCAGTGGATGGTTTGAAGCCTCCTTTGATTTTCCACATGAGCACTATTTTTACCTTGATAATTAGAAGATAAAATCTTCTTTGAATTGTTCATGTTTTTTTGTGGAAGATGTTTGTGGCCTATGTTCCATCACAAAGAATCTGGTTCTATTCCCCTTCTGCAAATCGAAGTTCTGCATCTTCTCAATTTTCTCAACGTCGCAACAACATCCAAAAAATTAACACATCCAAATCTCTTTACTTGATAGCAAAGCTCTGCACAAAGCCCTTCAATAAACTTGATCTTTAGAGCATCTGCACTAACCTCCAATGCATATTTTTAAAGATGTAGGAACTTTTCTTTGTACTCATCAACAAACAAGTTATGCTTGTCACTCTTGTGTTGTCAAAAATGATGTAACTCCATCTTTTTCTCCATATGATATTGTGCAGAAGAGTAACATCTTTTTGCTTGCTCTCTAAATTCCTTCCATAGAAAAGGACCAAAATGCATCGGGTCTACACATAAGACTTCCACTATACCTTTGTGATATCACGCAAGTATAGGATACCAACCTTTGCCTTGGGCTCCCCACTAAATTGTTGAAGATCAAATAAATCCTCTAGCTATTCAATCCATGCCTGTAGATCTCCATCACTCTGTTTCTCACTATCAAAATCATTCAGTTTTTCCTTTTTGAGGACTTCTTTTAGGGCAAACTTACTTTCGTCTATATATTCATGATTGCATTTTAAACCTTTGCTAGGTACACTAGATGTTCCAACACCTTAATCCACTTCATCATTCATCTCCATGAACACGTTTGTTGTGCCTTCTTGTTGCTTTTGGCCTCGTTCTTTGGGAATTCTCCAAAAAGCTTTTGGATAACCTCTTATTTCTCATGGATCTTTTGGGTCAAACCTTCCATCATTTTCAAGGATCCATTCTTATCTTACACCACTTGTAGCGCTTCCTCAATCACAAGCTATCCTAATCAAAAGTTTCTAATTATTGAAGATTAGTGAAAGAGAGACAAAAAGAACTTGCACAAGATTAGACAAAATCCAACCTGGAAGAGAAGACAATATATGACTCAAAGAAATAGAAGTTCTGGTATTATAGATTTGAATCAATCAATACCATAGCTTCGAAAAATAGCTTCTTAATAAAGCCTTGAGCTCTCGATCACCCACGAGCTATCACAATCTCATTAACACGCACTTTCAATCACACTCTCACTTTGACTCTCACTCTCAATCACAAGGTGGTTCTTTGATTTTTGGCCTCTTTCTACTTGATGCAGCAAATTTCTATCAAATCATAGTTTATCATTCCCAAGAAAGTGTGTGAACCACCAAATATAGAAAAATTCGGCTCTCCTTATGTTGGATGCAAAGTTTTCATAAGAGCATGCATTCATAGTAGTATAGTGCTTTCTTTAGCGGTACCTATCCAAAAATAGAATAAAAGCAATGAAAAGACATATTCAAAGATATGTATAAGTGTGCATGACAACACAGATGCTTCAAAATTATAGATTCGAACAGAAATAGAGAAGCCCACTTTTTTTTTTCTTAAGCACCTAAAAATGATACTTTTCTAAGCTGCGTAACTCAAAAAGAGTGAGGAATTAGCTGAAGCTTGTGAGATACAAAAATATTCAGCTCTTCGATCCACACAATAATGTTAGAGATGACCTAGGTCCAAATTTGCCTCCAAGCATCACTTTTGAGCCCTAAAAAATTAAAAATTCTAGAGATAGAATAAAATCAAGGCATTAGGGGAAAAAAGGAGCCTTGCATGGGCCTTGTAAGGATCCCCATTTTTTAGGGATTAAAATTAAGCTTGTAAGGGATTAAGGAAACACAAAATACCACCGGTGGTTTTCTCTATTAAAGTATATGGCAAAAAAGCTTCAAATTAGTGACAGGTCGCAAGCCATTTGATATTGCTCTTTGAACGTTCAGGATTAAAAGAGATGGGGAGACCATAATCATTGCTTGAAAATTCAAATGCCACAATAGAGAGAGAATGATAGTGGCACAGTCTATCCATACCGTTCATTTTGGAAAGATCTAACGAACCTCCGTGATTCACGCTGATCCAAAAATGGGGAAGAGCTTGCAGCCATCGAATGTCTCAAAGATCCAATGGTCATCCATGTTTCCAGTTGATCCAAATTTTGCATTCAATATAAGCCGTGCGATTCTTGGAAAATCCAAGGGACTACATTAAAAGGCACCTTCTCTGATGACTAATGTCCATGGCCTTTGGATCTTTAGCTAATCCAACGGTGCATAACTATGAATGCCTTTTCATTGAATGCATCATCATCAACCGTTAGATGCAAAGCAATATCGAACGTTCCATATACCATTGCACATTTTTTTCTTGATTTAAAGAAGAATCGCATGATCATAAAATGATCTAATGGTCTAGCTTCCTTCGAGCCTTGACTTTTGCAAAATAACTATATCCCTTGGATCTCTTGGACCATCTAACAGTTGTTATTCAAAGATATGAAATCTCAAACTACTCCTCTAAGAAAAACCAAGAATTCATAGTGGTTTTGGAGGTTTTGACTAGCACAAACCAAGGGAAGCCTAGTCCTAGTCTAGTTAATTTAGAAACTAGACTGTGGTCACCACCCTCTTCTCATTGGTCCATCTCTAATCACTCCTTAATCTAAAAGGCCCATGCACGGTTCATTTTTCCCCTAATGGCATTATCTTATATTGGACCAAATTTAGAGCCTTAAACGAGGTACTTAAAACATGATTCACAAAAATTTCACAGAGACACTTTTTTTCTCTTATGCTTGGTCTACCTTTCTCTCAGATAGCATTTCTCTCAATTTTTTCATCTTCACGTTCCATCACATCCTTTAAGTGCAAACGTAAGTCAACATAGGCTCAAATCAGACGACTCTCATCAATCAACTAAAATGATGTAGAATTCAATGATGAATCTCCACACCACCCAACCACACTATCTTACATGATCAAAGTTAAAAATCCACAACCACAAGTCTTTAAGGAAACTCTAGGACCAAAAAAAAGTTGAAATAAGTACTCTGATAAAACGGAACCACACATAAGTTGAATCCATACATATATAAGTTGTCGTAAAATTAGTGGAAGCCCATAAAAGTAGCCAAATAAATGGATACGTATTGCCACAATAAAGTCTTAAATCAAGCTAGGTTATCCTACTAGTCCAGATCATGATGCTAGGAGTAATAAAAAAAGCTTCTATACACATTAGATCTGAACTTATAGATCAATTTTTCTTAGCATCTAGTAAGATCCTACGAGCCTATGGAAGGGGCCAATGAAACTCAAACCCAACGTGACAAAATTAGGGGGAACTATTTTCTCTTCAATATCATTCTTTACATTCTCATCTCATACATGAAATATTTTTCACAAAGAAAATGCATGAAGATACCTAAAAAAGCTTCAACCACTACTAACTGATAAAAAGTGATCCTTGTAATGAACACATGCGTTCTTGTCCGCCTACATCAATGAAGCACCAACAATTGTATTAGATTGTGCATCTTCTCCATAAGGGAATTCTGTTATCCCCTCTTCTCCACATCTTGCCCCTTTTCTTATTTGTAGAGGTCATGGGTGCTAGTCTCCCTACTTTTTTCTACCTTATTAGGCACATCTAGGATAGGAATGTTCTCTTCAAAATATACGATGTTCTTATCACGTGGTTGTGAACTCTTCATACGATGTCATAGTTACACCTACATATCTATCCATTGTTTTTTCATAACTAAACAATACACAATTCATCACGTTTTTATCTAATTTCATAATTCTCCATTACTTATGGTGCTAAAAGAAGAACATTCATACATAATCTTGAATAAATGCATGAAGGAAAACATGTGTTGTTATCATGAATTGTTTTGTCGGGAAGATCAAGCAAGACATATGTTATAAAAAAGAGATAGACGAAGAGTGATGTAAAGGATATTCAAACATTGTAACTAAGCACATCCTACATAATACGTAAGTCAAAAATTAAAATTATTAATGTGAAGATATTTCTCATAATCTATCACAGCGACAAAATTAGGGTTTTTAGATGTATATTTTGATCGTAGCATTTGTATTCCACTTCTTAATACTTGTCGCTATGAAAACGGTGTAACAATAAAAATCTAAAGGAACATGCCCATCGGTATATTGGTCGATATAAGTGTTCATAAGTGCATCAAAACCCAAATGCATGAGATAAATATTTTTTAATAAAAAATGGGATAAAAAAATCACAACTCTCTAAGATTGAGAGCTATGATCTCATTAATTAAACTTTTATATAAATACGTTTCTTATGTATACTGATTGCATTGTCAAGAAGTTAAGGACTTGGGACTCCTATTTGGTAGAAGTGTTTCTTACAATCAAAACCTTTTTTTTTTCCAAAGATTTGATCCTTCTAATATCCCTATCTTCATCCTCCAAATTTATGTTGTGATCATCTCATAATTGGTTTATAATTTGGAGAAAATAATGCTATCATCACATCCAAAATATACCAGAACCCTAAGATCGATTGTCTACTTGCTTGATTCTCATATTCAAAGATCTTGTTTTGAATTGCTAACATCATTGATGACATCATAAACTCCTAACTGCCATGGAACACATCTATAAGGAGGTCTTGGCCGTATACATCCTCAATCTTGTCAATACTACTCTTCAGAGCTCAAGGTGTCACAACCTTTATGTAAGTTCTTTCCAAGTTCGAGTTCTAGTTCTAGTATTGTTCCTTATTCAAGGCTTGCTTAGACATCCTACCTTCTTCTCTTGTAATCTTGTAGTATGAGATCTTGTCCAATTATTTATTGTACCTAGTTCAACTCCCTCAAGGGAGTGCTTGTAATCCACGTATCTTGCTTCATACATATGGTCCTGGCTTGTGGGATCTCTTGTATCATCTCTAGTCCATTTCTCCATATCTATTAATCCCAATTTGTGGGACATTATTCAAAGGGCACAATCGAGTACTTCCCTAACATTTTGGAAAGCTTAGCTTCTATCTAACTCTAGGAATCATGGAGAATATAGTTGACCAAATTGTGATATCACTTCAAAAGCTCTAACAATAAGTCTAGGCCTAACTCATTATCATAATAAAATTGAGATAGGACAACTTGGGAATCTTCAAACAAATAAAGGAAGAAATCAAGAAAAATCATGCCTTATTTTGTCTTTCATGGCAGAACCTAAGATTGGTATGCTAGAAAAATATGATGGTGATCGTACTAAGTTCCAAGGATTCTTGTAGCAAGTAAAATTGTATATCCCTATGCAATATGATAGATACTCAAACGATGTAGCCAAGATTGGTTTTATTGGAATCCTACTTCTTTCATATCATGTCATATAGTTACATTTCCCTATTTTAATTACAACGACCCTATATATATCCATTATTTTCATAACTAACAATACACACGCCATCACTTTTTATCTTATTCCATAATTATCCATAACGTATTGTTCTCTAAAAAGCATATCAACATGCATATATAGTCGTCAATCAATGCATGAAGGGCAATCCAATACAAGCTTTGTTATCAGGAATTGGTCTCTAAGTGAAATGAGGTAAGAGCTACGTTCTAAGTGAAAAAGAGAGTGGTATAAAGCATGTTCAAATGGTGGAGGATTTAATTTTGCCTTAGAATCACCTCTCCCAAATATGTACTCTGTCCCTTAAGCAGAACCCAAATCAAGCATTGTAACTAATCGCATCCTACATTATAGATAAATGGAAAATTGAAATTATCACTAATCTTAATAACCATTAAAATATATACAATATCTATGAGTGGATGCATGCATTTCTTAGGTCCAATCTGACATCATCCAAGTCTTTTAAAGTTGAAATTATTAAACTTTAATTTTTTTCATAATTTATTAGCACAATAGAAATCAGGGTCTTTTGACATGTATTTGGACCCTAATCTCATAAATCATATTTGGTCTTCCATTGCTATAAAAACGTAGAAAATTATATGGATGCCACAATACATGTCTAAAGGGGCATGGCTATTTGGTGTATGCCCACCGGCATATTGATTGGTATAAGTGTCAATCCGCATGTACGAACCCAAATGCATGAAAATAAATATTTTGAATAAAAAAATAAAAGAAAAAATATCTTAAACTTTTTTGAGATATCCATCAGTATACGTGTCGAAGTCTTTCGAAATAAAAATGAAGATAGAGTACTAAGATAGAGAGTTTTCACTTCTTTCGAAGTAAAAAGGGGCCAGGATAGCGCACCTGGTTTTTTGTAGAAATCAGTTGGCAGGCCAGGCATATATGTCTTCTGAAGCCACATCAGACACATGGCTACATCTGTTCGTCCAACCTATGAATGATAGCTCGCGGTTCTTTTTGCTTCCTGAATATTGTTAACAGGAAATCTAGCTTATGTTCTGATACCTGGTTTCCGCATGGATATCGGCGACGATCATACAAATGTTTGTCGAAAAAGGAAGCCGGATAGTGAATGCAGACAGTGTCATTGTAAAAGCTCCGAACCCGAGGCCGCGAACCCCAGCTGTTCCGTGGTTCTTTGTAACAGAGAGACTTTGCAATTCATGTACAGAAGCAGTGAAGGCTGGAAGAGCTATAGCGACGAACTTTCTGCTATAATACGGATTTCTTTTGCTGCACATGAGAAGTTCGCGAAGTTTTCTGTTTCCGGGCACTCATTTGTGGTGAGTTTCCAGCACATGATGCAGCTGAATCTTCTAACCGGTTATATCCGTTCCATTGCATGGGTCGACAGTTCAGGAAAGCTTATCACACCCGCTAGATGCTTGGACGGCCGTAGCCCGTATTGGCTCTCGCTTCTACAAACGAAGCTTCAGTGGGTACCGCCTCACGGCGCAAGAAAGGATTCTGCGAAACCTCAGGACCTGGATCTCCATTCCCGCGTGAAGGATGCTCATGCCACTAACAAGAAAGATGCTCCTGTAAGTGCTCATGAGTCGACGAATTCTTCAGATTCATCCGATGCATGACTCGATTATCTTGGGACATTGAGAAGTTACTATGAAGCTTCATTCCTGTCATACGCTTGCATGTGAAATATATATTTAGTACATCCTTTGCAGGAGCACCTTGATTTGAATGATCTTCACCACTCTGAGTTTCTCTTCTCCTGCGTAGATCCACATGCAGAACAAGTTTGAACATACACTCTCTTTTAATGTCCTTACTCAGTAAAGCTTTTTCAGGGAAGTGAGATCCAACTTGCCTTTAAGTTACAGCCAGGCAATAAGGGTCATATAAGCAGGTTGATTCGTTTGATCACATTTTGTTGAATACTTTTTCGATCGATTATCTTATTTAAAACTGGTTTTGATTTTTATCTTATATCTTCCATACATCTTCAGTACTCTGACCATGTCCTCGTGATGCAGTTTGTCTGATCGTAGATATGTAGATTTCTCCGTGAGAATCTATGTGTATGTTTGAGCGTTGGTAGCTATGTATGTATCCATGAATAGACACATGCGTTTATCTTATAACGGGTGGTTGCATCTTTGGGTGAATATCTGTAGCCCTATAGAGCTAACCTTGTTAGGATTAAACCAACCATATCGTGTTGTAGTACTGTTCTTTAATATTGAGGGATATGGTTATGAAGAAGGTTTTCCTACTGAAGGGGGAAAGAACATTCCCTTTATGTTATTTGTCATTGTATATTGCTTCTTAAAAGTACCATTTTCCTTCGATCAATCGATGATACGAATGACGTTGCGTTCTAAATTGCTACAAAACAATGTTGTGCTACTTCGTGTTATTCCCTTCCGTTGGTTCTGGTAACCAATGAGATTAACATATTTCTTCTGTATACATTCTCAGTACTGACATCCTACTCATGATTATATATGGTTGACTTTGAGTGAGAAGTAGAGATTTTTTTTGTTTCTGCTTTTACAAGTATTTGATATCGACATTGTTCATGCATGAGGCATGATCACCTGCATCATCGGGTGAAAAGCATTTGTTGGAAAAAGTAAGTTTCCTTAGCAAGGACAAATTTCGACATCTTCAACATTAGCTATTTCGGGAAATAACTGACATAGCATTTGAAGGTGACTAAAAACTTGTGTATAAGAAAAGTTGCTTTTGAAACGCGTTTTATTTGCGTTTAACATTATGGTATTAGCATAGCACGTTTACGTTTAGGGTTTTCTTTAGGATACAACCAAAGAAAACTATTGAGCCTTGCATTCAACCATAAATAAGGATATTGATTAAAGTTCATGCTAAGCGCAAAAGGAGGTTCCGATGTCTCCAAAGGAAACCATTATCCTTTGCTCTCATGAACCCTAAAGTTGATGGTGATTGAGGTCACGTTAAATGCAGAAGAATGTAAAATAACAGATGGTTGATGGGGAATTCAGTACATCGCATGTGTAAAAGCAGAAGGTGTTCGTGATTCCTATTCTAAATACTGGTTATATTTAAAATTTCCACTTGTTGACACAGAGAAATATATATCACATAGCTTTTCCATACACAAGGATCTTATTAGGTCATATTATTGTTTCTGTTGATAACAGCGCATTTTGTTTTAGACATTGTGGAAACCCATTTGAAAGTTTCTCAAAAATAGGGTGCTAACTAACGGATCCAAAGAGTGGCTGGTTGTGGAAATACTTCAAGCGCATTGAACTTCGCATTCAACCATACATAACGATATTGATTAAATTTCATGCTAAGCGCAAAAGGAGGTTTCGATGTATCCAAACGAAACCGTTCTCCTTTGCTCTCAACCCTAAACTTGATGGTGACCGAGGTCATGGTAAATGCAGAATATTGTAAAATGATACATGGTTGATGGGAAATTCAGTACATCGCATGTGTCAAAGCAAAAGGTCGTACTGATTCCTATTCTAAATATTGGTTATATTTAAAACTTCCACTTCTTTACATAGAGAAAGATATGTCACTTTTCTTTGCCGTACACAGGGATCTTATTACATGATATTATTGTTTCTTTGGATAATAGGGCATTTTAATTTTTTTTCAAGAAGGTTTGGCAAGTATAACATTAGAGGTGAATGGGCATAGCACCTGCAAAAACCGGTAACGCTTGTTACGTTTGTTTTAGGGAGATAATGTTACGAAGAGCTGAAGAGAATATGTAAAATACGTATGTTCATGCTCTTCCTGAAATGAAATTACATGTGTCCTTCGATCATTAACAATCTATCTTATGATGAAATTACCTGTGTCCTTTGATCATTAACAATCTATCGTATGATGAAATTATCTGTGTCCTTTGATCATTAACAAGTTGTCTTATGATGAAACTACCTGTGTTCTCTAATCATTAACAATCTATATGATGGTGAAATTATCCGTGTCCTTTAATCCTAACAATCTATATTATGATGGGACAAATTTCATCTTTAATATTCTGGGGACCTCCTTGAACTCATGATTTTTCGTAGTTCATTCCAAATATTTATGTTCTACTCACACGAAAAACTGTAAGCTCATATTCATCAACAGGAAGGAAAGAATATGTAAGTTTAATTTCATATCTCCTGTCTCCGTTGCCTAGCATCGGCATTCTAATCATTGGACGTAGACGTGCTCTCCAGCACAATGAAGCGCACGATGATTTGTTGGCTTTTGAATGATTCAATAATAGTACACATCCATTTATTACAATCCTTACAGCTCGTTCTTAATAAATTGTTAAGCTTGAAGAACGTATCAATGCATATTGTTTCTCGTTTAGTAGAGTTAAATAAGTTCTTTCTAGTTTGCAATCCTGCTTTGTTAGCGTCCACATATCTCCTTTCTTGCAGTCTCTAGGTGAAATGCCATAATATGTGTTGGTTTTTAAGTTCACCTTGGTGATGTTATCCTCATGTTGTAGGTAAATATGATTACTTCCCCAATTTTGAACTACCCTAAGTTTTCTAAGAAAATGCCTCCCTAGTATGGTGTCATAAGTGGCCAATTCTGGGAACTTAACTACTACCAGAGAGTGTTTGAAACTTATACCACAATTATTGAGGTTTACCTGGTCGAGCAATCCTATTGCGTGATCCATGTGCGTCTTCTAATTGGAGTTTTAACTTGGTTGGTTTTAGTTTAGGTTTTCCCCACGTTTCCCAGACTTCCTTAGTTATGATTGCCACTCCAACACCACTATCCAGAATGGCTTGTACTTTGCATCCTTGGTACTCCAACACTAAGGTTGTATTTCCTTCATCACCCTCACAATATCCCCCTATCTTGTCCAATGGCATTTGCATGGGTTCTTCACCTCCCACTCTTAAGTCACTTTCTTCATCTCTTATTGGGGTGTAAACGCACAAGTTTCGCAATTTAGGGTTTTGTTTCACTAGTTCACCCCATGACAAGTAATTTCCGTGTTTTGAAGTTCCTTTAGCTTCCCTCTTTGCATTGGTTCATGTTATGTCATTTTTCTACAGCTCACACTTTTGCCATCTTCTACTCTTTGCAGCACCCCTTTTTGCCATCCTTGAACCCTCAGAGAAATCTTCCATTTGATTTCTCATTAGTATTTTTATCTCCATTAGGGGTTCCTTCAATCCACCTTCTTGTCCTAGAAAGACTTGCATTCCTTGTCTTTGAGGTTCCCCTTCTCCTTCCTCTTCTTTTTTGACCTCATCATCTTTGATGAGTATTGTTTCAGCCCCGCATGCTTCTCTAGCCTTTTCCTCTCCTTGAGTGAACTCTTGTATTGAGAATTTGGGACTTTCTAGGAGTGTCATCCTCTCGTCATGTTGTCCATCTTCTAGATTCGCATCCAGCATTGTACGCCTAGGCTCATCAATCTCTAGACACTTTGATTCTTGGTGGCTCTCTATGTCTTGGTGTTCCCTGTGTTCATCTTCTTCTTGGATATCTTTCAATTTTTCACCTACTATTTTCTTGATATCCAACAATACTTGTTATATTTTCTCTTTATAAGCTTTTTCTCCTTCCTCTCATGCATCTGCTTCCATCATCTCCACATCCTCATCTTCCTGGCTGTCCATGTCCATTGCCAGTGCAACATCATGCCCCTCCCTCTCAACCTAGTCCTGGTCCTTGTCTTCTTGGGGTACTCTAATATTTTCTTTGACTTCATTTACTTTACTAGTGGTCATTTACTGTTTGTTCTAGTTTAGCTTCTCTTTCCTTCTATACCACATGAAACCCAAATCCCATAGATGCATCAAAAAAATCATCTATGTCAGCTTCTTGTTCTAGTTCTTTCAATTTTTGAATGTCGAGGTTTTCCATATGTTTTTCTTCCAATGCGGTCATCTCAATTTATTGTAAGAATTGAAATCCACCCTCATAATTCTTCCTCACTCCTGAGTCTTTCCTTATCTTCATTTTCTTCCTTTGGCTTTGGCAACTGTCGCACACACATGAGGTGCATGTTTGTCCTGTGCACGAGTGTTGATCCTCCTTCTAGCAGGTCTCATGGAGGTTCTAGGAGGAATGGGGTTGGCTCTTCATACTGCATTTTCTTCTTCTCTTCCTTCACAAACCTCTTATTGCTTTTCTTTATTATCTTCTCTCTTTCATCCTCCACTACCTCTTCCAGGATATCTTTATCTTTGGTGGGCTTCAAAATTTTTAATTTTTTTTGGTCCCACCAAACTCCTTTTTTCCTTGGCTAAGCAAAGAATTTCAAAAATTTTCTTTAGCTGCCTCTCCTTCTTTACAAAATTTGCCTCAGTCTTTGCTTGTATCAAGCTTCCATGTACTCTCTTGTATAGCTTGAGCTCCTCTTTTGTCCAGTCAATGGGTTTTTCAAAAAAGTCATCTAAGATCTTTTGGTACTATTCCTCGTATTTCAACCTTTTGTACCACTCCCTTGCAGATAATAAGCATATAAATTTTGTTTTCCCGTCATTGAAGGGCATGGGGCATTGCTATTTGGACTTCCCATTGAGCGGTGACTACCTCTTCTTGAGTAGGATCCTCGAGTTGCACTGCTTCCCACCTTGGGTCTTCCTTTACCCTTATTGTGACTCGGTCTTCTTCAACTTCTTCTCTTTCCACTGTGGTGACTTTTGAAATACCCTCTTGTTTTGCACTATCCCCGCCCAACTTCAATCTATTCTTGAGAGGCTTTCCACCCATTACCTCCATCACCTTTTGCATTGACTTTTCTCAGCAGTCTAACGATTGGTAGGCTTTTGTGATACATTTGTTTCTTTTCTCTTCTTTCCTTCTATTTTTGGAGACTTTGCATTCTAAACTTCCACAAAACCCTCAAGTTCCTTGTAACTAAGCATCTTCTCAAGTTCATCCTCTTCTTCTAAAGCCAAATATATAATTCTTGTTAACATTTGACCTCCACCTAGGAACTTTTTATCCAAAAGGAGGTTTCGATGTATCCAAACGAAACCGTTCTCCTTTGCTCTCAACCCTAAACTTGATGGTGACCGAGGTCA
Organism: Ceratopteris richardii; assembly: GCA_020310875.1. NCBI lineage: Eukaryota > Viridiplantae > Streptophyta > Polypodiopsida > Polypodiales > Pteridaceae > Ceratopteris > Ceratopteris richardii. The sequence goes on from CM035422.1 coordinate 102,886,204, forward strand.
TGGTAAATGCAGAATATTGTAAAATAATACATGGTTGATGGGAAATTCAGTACATCGCATGTGTCAAAGCAAAAGGTCGTACTGATTCCTATTCTAAATATTGGTTATATTTAAAACTTCCATTTCTTTTCCTATTCTAAATATTGGTTATATTTGAAACTTCCATTTCTTTACATAGAGAAAGATATGTCACTTTTCTTTGCCATACACATGGATCTTATTACATGATATTATTGTTTCTTTTGATAATAGGGCATTTTAATTTTTTTTGAAGAAGGTTTGGCAGGTGCCTACTCCCCTAGTTTGAACTTTGAAAGTATAATAGTAGAGGTGAATGGGCATAGTACCTGCACAAACCGTGAATGGGCATAGTACCTGCAGAAACCGGTAACGGTTGTTATGTTTGTTTTAGGGTTATCTTCAAACCGATAACACGGTAGAACTTCACTTAACGAAAAAACCGATAACATGGTAAAATCGGTAATGCTCATTACGTGATTAGAGGTACAATTCTCTAGAAAATCTATAAGGAAAGATATGCAACCAAGTAAGTGTGTCTCCCAAATAATGCTACATAGATAAGTGCGTTGGCCGCTTTGGTAGAATTAGAAATCTTGTGAGTAATCCATTTTTTTGGCAAAGAAAGGTGTCTGAGCTCTAGGAAAACAAGCAGTTGAATGTTGCATGAAGTGGGTGGAAGGCTTTTTAGCCTCCTTTTTACCTCTCTTTAACTTCCGTGTATGCGTATATAATATAAATTAACTGCTTTGTTGTCATGAAAAGGTACGCATAAATACAAGCTCAAATAACGTAATCGCGCATATATTCTTTCGTACCCGTCAAATCACGATTATTTTCATAATTCAAAAGTTTTTTGTTTCTCCTTCTCTTTACATCCTCGAGCTGCTCTTTACATCCTCGAGTCTTCCAGTGTCGCTTGATAATGTCACTAAGAGCTGAAGAGAATATGTAAAATCTTCTCACTACAAGAAATAGGGGAGCATAGCGACGCCCCCGAATTGAAAAAAAAAAATGAACACCGTCGTTTATGCGACAGTGGCGTCGCATAAGCGACGGTGCTGTTTTCAGATTTATTTTTTTTTGGGGCATTCGTCGCATAAGTGATGTTTGCATCATTTATGCGATGCTAAATTACTGCATCGCAAATACCGTGACGTTATTTGCGATGTTGGCAAACTGGATAGCGTCGCATATGCGATGCTCTGGAATGTAAAAAAAAATTCGATTTCTCCCGACACATTTGTGTCGGGATTTGGACGCGAGAGCAAGAAGGGACATAGAGAGA
>CM035422.1:102890009-102932509 GCA_020310875.1 Ceratopteris richardii
AACATACACACATAGACACATACACACATAATGATGCATACATAGACATACATGTTGATATATTTAGGTAGTGATGTGTGTGAACACACTACGACCGCCGGGGCACTTTTTTCCCTCTTTAGGAGGTTTTTTTCCCCCGGCTTGTATATACGCCTATTGCCCTAATGGGCTACTAATCTTTGTACATTTTCTAGTAATACATTCAGTATTGTATGTTTGTGCTCCAAGCTTCTTCTTCTTCCTTGTGCTGTTCGCGTGCTTCCTCAGACGTCTATCTCCAACAATTGGTATCAGAGCACGTCGTCGCTTCATCTAGGGCGCCGTCAACACTCCTCCGTTTGCAGTCTCAGAATCGCACGAATTTTGGTGAGCATACTCAGCGTGTTTCCGAGATCAAAATAGCTTTGCTTTGTGGTGCCGAAATCGCGATCTGAGCTCGTTTCAGCCTCCGAATGCACTATCGTAGCGCTTGTGCAGGCTATTTCGTCTTTTTGTGCCAAAGATATATGCCAGTTTCTGTTCGCCAGTTTAAGCGTCTCAAAGTCTGCTACAGGTCTAGCAGAAGTTGTCTAGGCAATTTTGTTCAATTTTTTGAGATACAGTCAATTTTCTGCATCAAGGTATTTTAGTCACCGGCCATGGCTGAAAGCAGTGATGTATTCTGTATGTTGGCTGTTGAGGATAAGTTGGATGGTACCAACTACCCATTATGGGCTTATATGATGCGACATGTTTTGGTTGCAAAAGGATTGTGGAACATTGTGTAGGGTGTTGAAAGACGTCCTGTTACACCTGCAACGGCAGCTACTGCAAATACAGGTGCTGGAGCTGATGAAGATGGTGTCGAAGATGATATTCCACAGATTCCTGTTCGTGCTGTTGTTTCTGTTGCACCTACTGCAGAGAAAATTTGTTGGGATGGCAGAGATGCGTAGGCACATGCATTGATAGCTTTGTCTATCAAACGTGCCATTATTCCTCATATTCGCTCTTGCAGAACAGCTAGGGATGCTTGGGATACACTTACCACATTGTACCAAGGTAGGAATGAGGCTCGTGTTGCTTACGTCCGAAAACAGTTGGAGAGTGAGCATATGAATGAAGGTGATTCTATGGACAATTTCCTAACGAAGATCAAAGATTTGAAGGAACAGTTGATTTCTGCTGATGAGGTTATACCAGATAGCTCACTTGTGCAGACCATTCTGAATGGTCTTCCTGATTCATATCAGAGTTTTGCTTCTACTCTTCGGTTGATGATGAAAGGCAATCCGAATGCCTTATCATTTGAGGAGTTAGTCTCTGTTCTATTGCAGGAAGATCAGTCCAGGCAGAACAGGTCCATTATGCGTGTTGAAGATCAAGCTTTCCTGGCTAGTCAGAAGGGCAAAGGAAAATGGAGCTCTTCTACTAGTAAGCAGAAATCTGCAAATGCTGCACATTCGAAGAATCAGGATAAAGATGAGAAGAAATCAGAAAAGCAGAAATTGTTTTGCAAGTATTGTAAAGGGAATGATCATATCATAAAGAACTGTCCAAAACTGGCTGCAAAAGAGGCAAAGAAAAAGGAGGCTGGAATGGTTGTTGCAGAAACCTCTACACCAAAAACAGAGTCTGCTAATCTTGTGCAGGAAGAAGAATGGGCATTTACTACTGTTTGCAGTTTTGACCCATCTTCTCATGAGCAGTGCATGTCTCCAGTGGACTCAGATGTTTGGTACTTTGACAGTGGGGCGACCAAACATATTACCTCGCAGCGCAGTTTCTTCTCTTCACTCGAGCCTGCCCCTACAGGGAATACTGTCACATGCGCCAACAACTCCTCTTATCCTATTATGGGAGTTGCTAAGATCATTCTGACTACTGCTGATGGTAGTTCTTTCACCTTGTCAGATGCTTTATTTGTGCCAGGGATCAAGAAGAATCTATTATCAGTTTCTGCATTAGCCAAGATTGGCTTGGTTGTGAAATTCGTTGATGATAGGTGTACAGTTCATGATCTATCAAATGGTGATGTGATTATTGCTTCAAGCATTTTATGTCGTGGGTTGTATAAGCTCATAGACTATGAAAGATCTGTGAATGATTCGGCATGTGCACTTCATGATTCTCAGGCTATGTCAGATGCAAAGCTTTGGCATGCACGCTTTGGTCATCTAAATTTTGCTAGTTTGCTACGCCTGCAGAAATCTGATATGGTGTCTTCTTTGCCTAAGCTTGAGGCACCTGGAAAACATGTATGTGAAGGCTGTATTTTGGGCAAAATGCAGCGTTCCTCCTTTCCAAAAGATGGTTCATTTCGGGCTATGTAGAAATTGCAACTTGTACATAGTGATGTCTGTGGTCCTATGCAGACACCCTCTTTTGGGAATTACCTTTACTTCGTGACTTTCATTGATGATTTTTCCAGGCATGCATGGGTATATCCACTCAAAGCAAAGTCCGAAGTGTTCATGTGCTTTAAACAGTTTTTGGTTTTGGCTAAAAAATATGTCAGCATGTAAAATGGGCACCCTCTGTTCTGATCGAGGGGGAGAATATATGTCTTCTGATTTTAATGCATTTCTGGCTGAACGTGGGATAAAACACCAGTGTACAGTGCCGTATACACCTCAACAGAATGGAGTTGCTGAACGAAAGAACAGGTCACTCATGGAGATGGCGAGGTGCATGGTCAAGAGTCAGGCTTTACCACATAGTTTCTGGCTTGAAGCTGTCATGTGTGCAGCATATGTATTGAACAGGTGTCCCACTAAAGCGCTGCAGTCTATCACTCCATATGAGGCTTGGCATGACCGCAAGCCATCTGTTGCTCATCTGCGTGTTTTTGGTTGTTTGGCATATGCATTAGTGCCTGAACAACATTGCAGAAAATTGGATGATAAAGCAGTAAAATGTATTTTTGTTGGGTAGAGTTCTGAAAGTAAAGGCTATCGTCTGTATCATCCACAGACTAAACGCATTCTGGTTAGCCGTGATTTTATCTTTGTGGAAGATGCTATTCATCCATTGCTTTCATGTACTAAGGAGACATCTGTTAGCTCCAAAGACATGTATGATACGTTGATGCCTCTTTTTACAGGTGGACAGTCTAGTGCTGGTCCTAATGAGGTAACTTCTCAGCCTTTGCAGGTTTCATATGATGATGCAGATCATTCTATTTCTGATGCAGATTTACATGATGCACTTGTTGATGAGAGAGCTAATATTGAGCAGGCAAAGACTATGCCAAAATGGCTGGTGCAGACTTTGCGTGACAACAAATTAGATGCACCTTTGTCATATCGTACTCGTTCAGGCTCTCATAGTGCCTCCTTTGCATCAGATTGCTATGCTATGGCTGCATCTAGTCTCTGTGATGAGAATGAGCTTGTATCTTTTGATGAAGCACAGAATTCAGAAAATTGGATGGCTGCCATGCAATCTGAATATGATGCTATAATGAAGAATGGTACATGGTCTTTATGTGACTTGCCTCTTGGCAAGAAGGCCATTGGCACTAAGTGGGTATACAAGCTGAAGCATAAACCTGATGGTACAGTTGACAGGTATAAGGCTAGGCTTGTTGCAAAGGGTTATGCGCAGGAAAGAGGCATTGATTTTGATGAGACCTTTGCACCTACATGTCGTATGACTACTGTTCGGAGCATTTGTGCACTTGCAGCCCATCATGGTTGGAATGTACATCAGTTGGACATTAAAACAACATTTCTGAATGGTGACTTGCATGAAGAAGTGTATGTTTTTCAGCCCCGTGGCTTTGTGCAGAAAGGGCATGAAAACCAGGTGTGCAGGTTAAAGAAGGCATTATATGGTTTAAAGCAAGCACCATGTGCTTGGTATGAGAAGATACATGCCTATCTGGTTGCACATGGTTTTGTGAATAGTCCAACTGAAAGCACCTTATATGTTAAGCGTGCTAATGATGTGCTTCTAATAATGGTTATCTATGTTGATGACATGCTGCTCACTGGTCCTATTGAGAAGCATATTACTGATTTCAAGGCTGATTTGCATGCCTCATTTGAGATGTCTGATTTGGGGCATTTGCATCACTATTTGGGCATTCAGTTTATGCAAGTTGATGGTGGAATGGCTTTGTGTCAAACAAAATATATTGACACATTATTGTAGTGTTTTGGCCTTGAAGACTATAAGCCTATTGCCACTCCTATGGAGACAGGTTTACGATTGAGTCTTCATGATGCTGGAGATGCATTTGATGTTGTTATCTATCAGCAAGTTGTTGGATGCTTGATTTACTTATGCATTACTCGGCCAGATATTCAGTTTGTTGTCTCACAGATGAGCAGGTTTATGCATTGCCCAGGAGTCATGCATTGGAAGGTGGTTAAGCGCATCTTTTGCTACTTGAGTGGTACTCGACTACTTGGGTTGTTTTATCCCAAGGGGGGATCACTACCGCCAGATTTGCATGCTTTTTCTGACTCAGATTGGGCTGGTTGCTATGACACTCGTGTGTCCACCAGTGGTTTTTGCTTCATGCTTGGTAGCTCATGTATATCTTGGCTGAGCAAGAAGCAGCCTACTGTGGCCACTTCCAGTTGTGAGGCTGAGTATAGGGCAGCGTTCACAGCGACTGTTGAGTGTGTGTGGCTCAGAAGCCTTATGGCTGATTTGGGTATTGGCCAGTCTTCTGCCACCACCATCTTCACTGACAGTCAGAGCGCATTGGTAGTTGCGAGGAACCCTGTGTTCCATGCTCGCAGTAAGCACATTGAGGTGCATTATCACTATGTCAGGGAGAGGTTCTCTGCTGGGGAGATCAGCTTGGCATATGTGCCCACGCAGGAGAACATTGCAGACCTTTTCACGAAGGCTCTGCCTAGGGAGAAGTTTGAAGCTTTCCACAAAGCTTTGGGCTTACTTCCTTTTGTGGAGTGATTTCCACATAGCTTGGCACTTCCTTATACATGAGTGCCAGCTCCTTGTTCACCGCATCACTCCCAGGGGGGATTTGTTGATATATTTAGGTAGCGATGTGTGTGAACACACTTGGACCGCCGGGGCACTTTTTTCCCTCCTTAGGAGGTTTTTTCCCCCGGCTTGTATATACGCCTATTGCCCTAATGGGCTACTAATCTTTGTACATTCTCTAGTAATACATTCAGTATTGTGTGTTTGTGCTCCAAGCTTCTTCTTCTTCCTTGTGTTGTTCCCGTGCTTCTGCAGACGTCTATCTCCAACAATACACATGCATACATACATGCATACACATACAGACATACACACATACACACACATAGATACATACATACACATAAACACATACACACTCATAGAGACACACACACATATACACACACACATAGACACATACACACATAATGATGCATACACACACATACACATGCATACACACACATATGCATACATACATGCATACACATACACACATAGACACATACACACACATAGATACATACATAAACATAAACACATACACACTGATAGACACACACACATACACATAGACACACACACATATACACACACACACACAAACACACATAGACACATACACACATAATGATGCATACACACACATACACATGCATACACACATACAAACACATATACACACACATACATACATACACACATATATGCATACACACACACATATATGCATACACACACATAGAGAGACATACTCACACATACACATACATGCATATATATACATACATAATGCATATGCATACATACATACATACATACATACATGCATACATACACATACATAATGCATACACACACATATGCATACATAATGCATACACACACATATGCATACATACATGCATACACATACACACATAGGCACATACACACACATAGACACATACACACACATAAACACATACACACTCATAGATGCACACACATTCACATAGACACACACACATACACACACACATACATACATAGACACATACACACATAATGATGCATACACACACATACACATGCATACACACATACACACACACATACACGCACATACATACACACACACATGCATACATACACGTACTTAATGCATACACACATACATATGTACACATATATATATATTGATTTCTAATCATTTTGTTTTATATGTTAGGTATTATGGATCCCAGTAGAGAGAGAAGGGTGAAACTCACTCTCATAAAAAGTCTTATGAGAGCAAGAGTTCTGTCTGATACTCTAGGGGCCATCATGCATGATTACTCAGAGATGTCTGATGAGGAGCTGAAGTGTACGATCCAGATGCTTACCCAGCGATCAGACGAGGTCTCTTCTGCGGCTCCACATGCAAGAAGAGAGCTATGTGCTCATAGATATGTTTTTTTTTTCATAAACTTTTTTAATGATATTATAACACATATTTTTATTTATTTTTATCTATCTATTTTCAGGACACCTATACCACCTCCAAATCGTGATAGCAGAGCAGAGTTGCCTATGAGGATATGCATAGGCACCTTAGGACTAGAGTGCGATATAGAGCCAGAGGGGAACATTGTGTACATAGGGAATGGATTGGAGTTCAAGAGAAGAATGCGGGTATTATGCGACTCTTACCTGCGGCTTGTCCACTTATTGTGGAAGTAAGTATAAATTTTACATATAAATTGAAATAAATATCTTATGTTTTATTTACATTATGTTTTTTGTTTTTGTAGTGAGCATGATGAGAGGGATAAAAAATACGTACTTAGTTCAATTGAGATAGAGTTTGGGACAGGATGGTCGCTTAAGTCATGTCTAAAAGAGATGCCAACACTTATGGCTCATCGTCGCGATAATGCACGGTATGCACTGCTTTTATGTATATATATGTGGATATGAGTATGTGTGTTTATGCATGTATGTATGTATATGAGAGAGAGAGAGAGAAAAGAGTGAGACTAGAGGTATAAATACACGCATACAGACACCTATACATCATACATGCACATTACATATACACATACATGCACATTTATACATACACACACATACATGCACATTTTTACACACACATACACATGCATGCAGTTACACACATATAGTGAATACACATAGACACATACACATACTCACATACACGTACACATACTCACATACACATACACATGCATAATCATATGTACACACACATAGACTCATATAATCATATTTACATGCATATATACATATACACATCCATATATACACACACACAACACATGCATATGCACATATAGATACACATACATACACAACATATGCATACACATAAATAAATAATTAAATCCTATTTCAAAAATCCTAAATTGAAAACACTAATTTCGGTATTAGGGTTTTAAGACCCCTAATTTAAAAACTCTAATACAACCTTTTAGCCATATGTTTGAAGTATATGTACACATTGCATCTATTCCTCTGACGTCCTACTAGAGAGATGTCTCTCCTCCCAACCTTATGCCTCTATATATAGCTACTTGAATCAACGAGGATCATAATATATATAAAGATATATACACATCATGTAGATAGGATACATAAATATGAAATGGAGTAGATATATTATGCATCACACATACATGCCTAAATGCACACATAAATATATTAGTATACATGCATACATATTTACATGTACACATTTACACATAGACATATATACATATATACATGTACACATCACATATACATGCCTACATGCACACATAAACATATATATACATGCATACATATTTACATGTACATATTTACAAATAGACAGATATACATATATACATGTACACAATTATAAACACTTGCATATATTACATGAATACATGGATATTTTACATAAATGCATATGCATATATACACATATGCATATTTAACACATGTATACATATATCACACACATGCAAACACATACATATACATGAAATACATATATATGCATACTAACATATGTATACATATAATACACATGAATACACACACATATGCATACATACATGATAAAAACTTGCTCCTCGAAGATAAAGCTATATATAAAATAATTAGGCATACCTCGGAGCTTCATGTTCTAACTTAGAAGAACATGATTTCATCTCTCTAGTAGGATTCATTGTTATTCAAGTTAATAAAAAAATCTATTATCTGATATCCATTCAGAAGCTTCAAGTTATTGATCAATAACTAGAGTAGAATTTACTTTCTAATTTGCTCATATGTTTTTTCCATTATTGCCATCATTTTGGTAAGACATCAATATAGTCTCATCTTCATTATCTTTATTGATTTCAGTTATTTCTTCTATTGTTAAATCTATGTTCTCATGAATCACATCATCTATTGATGGATTAATATCTATTTCTGGTAATTCCTCTTCCTCATCAGTAGAATCAGCATGTAGAGAATTATCCTCTTCATCTATAATTTTGTTTTCGAATTTGAAGTATTATCAGTAAAGAAAACCAATTTTTATAATTGCCATTAAGAACACTTAAAGCTGTAACTTCATTTTTCCTTATTTTTTTAAACCTTTGTTTTAAAAAGCATGCTTTTAGCTATAAACAAAGAAAAGATTACAAACACGTTAGAGGGCATTAAAAAGAAGGTTTGTAATTTGTTCGAACATCCTATGCTGCCTAAAGACTGGGTTTTTTTTTTTTGGTGGGGGGGGGTTGTTACAATCACGGTTTCTTTTACTTTGAAAGACTAGAGGTTTCTCAATAGACCACTCTTTGGGCAGACCTTCCAATCTTATTCATTCAAGAGGTGAGACTTGGAATCATCCCATTCATTGATTCTGTTCATTAACAGGCAGGGGAGGGCTCCTATCCATTCAAGAGGTGAGAGTTTTAATCATCCTATTCATTTATTTTGTTCCTTAATAGGAACTCATCGTCTTAATCAACTCTATGATTTGGATCAATATCCTCAAACATGATCCAATGTTTTCTACAGGTGCTTGCAAATAGGAAAGTTTTTGTTGTAGAGGTGCATAGCTCTGCAGAGGTTCTAACCTTAGACTCATCATCCCAACAATTAGGACCATTGTTGTCTCATGCCCACATGCATCTTCCAATCACTATTGATGGTATAGAGGGGCGTCATTTCATTCCGCATATCCAATAAATATCACACAAGGTTAGGCCCTTATGACAAATGGAGAACCATGAGAACAAGAGAGTGATCAAATCAATCTTTTTACACCTAGAGATTCCAAGAAAAGAAAGGATGTCACTATTTCTTAAAAATAAGCTTCTCGCTTGAAGATTAATCATTACTCAAAGCTTTAATCATCCATTTAGCCACCATCTTTTTGGGCAAAGCTTTCACATCTAGAATTCCCAATCAACGCCGCTCTAGGCTAGAGGAGATCTCTTATTTGATCTTTATGTTGGGATCCCATGCCTAAAAGAAATTTCTATAATTCCTTTCCAGCTTTTTCATCTTCTTGTTGATTGTTTGCCAACATGCCAAGCAATAAATGATAAGAGAAGATAAGGAATTTGTTGATCACCATTGCGCATCGAACCACATTTAGTTGCATATCCTTCTAGTAATGAATATTGTTATGAAGCTGGGAAAACATGCAGTTCCATCGCTAGCCCATCGAAACATTACAACCCATCCCTATGCCCAATATACAAAGTATTTGTCCACAAAGAAGCTCTTGAAACCCTTGAGCCCTCAAAATTTTTGAAGGTGGTCCAAGAATGGATCTCAAGGCCACTTATGAATGGTTAATTCAAGATCAAGAGGCGTTAGTGAAAATGTCAATGCTAGAAGTGAGGGAAACACTCAACCTCATTCTCAAGAAATCCATTAGTGTCATCCATGAAGATTTTTAGAGCCATGGGATTCTCGCTCTCAGAAAGCGAGAGACCCGATTATTACCTAACTTCATTTGATTATCTACGAAACATTTAAGAATATCAACCATAATAGAGAAATGCAATGGGGCAAGTGGGAAACCTTGCCTCATAGAGAAATTAAGTTAGTTAAGTGGGCAAACTAGGGCTGTTAATGTTAATTAGATCAAAAGAATTTCTTAAGATCATGAAAACCATTTTTATAAACTTAGGGTCCCACCCAAGGTCTTGAGCGATTGAAGGAAACATGCTACAACGTGTTAGCAAATTTCAAAAAATACATTTAGTCATTTGGAAGAAGAATATAAGGTCTATATGGAACTCAACAGTCCCCTAGACAATGGTACCAAGAGTTGATGCTTTTATGAAGTCTCAAGGCTATTCTTGAAACAATGTGGATCATTTTCTCTACACAAAGAGATGCTTAGATGACAGCTTGATATGCTTGATAATTTATTTTGATGATATGTTGATTGCTAGAAAGTCCTCTTATTACTTGTCAATTCTCAACAAGAAGTTGAGTCAAACATTTGATATGATAGATTTTGGGGATGCCAAACATATTCTTGGCATGCACATTACTTGTGATAGGAGTAAAAGATGCATATTCTTGTCTCAATGTGAGTACATATCCAAAGTACTTCACAGATTCAATATGTAGTGTGGAAAGACATTGCATATACCTTTACCTTTCATATGTGAAATTGTGTAAGGATGATTGCCCAAAATTAGATGAGGAAAAGCAATTAATGACCAAACTTCCTTGTCAATCTGTTGTTGGTAGTCTCATGTATGCTATGGTAACTACGAGACTAGACATTGCATTTGCAGTGGGAGTTGTGAGAATCTATATGTCTAATCATGAAAAGAAGCATTGGGAAGTGGTCAAGATGATCATATCTATGTCACACCAAGGACAAGTATCACTGCTTAAGTAGATGGAAAACATCCATTATTGGTTACACAGATTTTGATTATGCTATTTGTGTAGACAATCATAAGTCTACATCAAGGTACATTTTTCTTTTGTCGGAGGTCCTATCACTTGGAGATCTCTTCTTCAAGAATGTATTGATATTTCCACCATAGAAGCAGAGTATGTTGTAGCAAGTGATGCATGTAAGGAAGCATTGTGGCTTTCTCTTCTTTCTTGTGATATTGTTCTACCTCAACGTGTACCTCATTTTCTCAATGATAGTCAGAGTGCCATCACCTTTGCAAAGACCAAGCACATTGAGATGCGGTATCACTTCATTAGAGACTATGTAGACATTGAGCACATTATTCTTGACAAGGTTCACAGTAGAGATAATGTTGTAGATGTTTTGACTAAGCTCTACTATAGGATAGCTTTCAACACTATGGTCACTTCTGTTGGTGCATTTTGCCCAAGCCTACATGCTTGATATGCTTGATATTATCCTCATTTGTAAGTCACATGAGTAGTCATGTGAACACCTCTTGTAAAAGAGTACATTTTATCTCTTGTAAATGGAAAAAGAAAAAAGTAAAAGGATGGCTTACCTCATCCATGATGTAAAAGCAAATTCGTGGCTCCAACTACCAAAATCACGAATTTTTGAGCTGAGGGAATCTCTCCTAACTTTGGGGATCACTTTTAGGTGGAGCCATTCGAATTCGAATTCAAAACTCCCTCCAAGAATAGCTATAAAAGGAGCAAGAAGGAAGAGGCGATTAGCAAGCCTTGTACGTGACCACTTCATGTCATTTTGTAGAGATTGAAGAGCTTACTCCATAGCTCTATCATTCTACTCCCATTGTGCAAAGATTCATTGCCAATGTGGTTGTAATCATATGTGAATCTATACATTTATTATCATCTACCTCTCTGTTTTGTTCTCTGCTATACTCACTCAGAGCAGTAACTTCAGAAGGTCATATCTCGAGTTTTACTGAACCTTTTTCAGTGTTTTAAAGTGCGTTGGATAGCTCTCACTGTCTAGTTTCTACCTATAAATTTTCAAGGTCATTGGATTTATACTTTTGGAGATATCTGCATTTTACTGCTTACTGGTCTATCTCTGCAGAGCCCCGAGAATTGTGGGAATGTTCCAGAACTTGATGAAACTTGTTCTCAGTGCTCAGTCCATCATTTGAAGTGTTTTAACTTGGAATAGGAAGCTTGCTAAGTCTATTTGCTATGCCCAAAAGGAATTTTTCTAATTCCTTCCAGGTTGAGAGCACTGTTCATTTTTTCCAGCAGGTGTATGTCCAAAAATAGCAAGTTTTGGGAGCTAGTCATTTCGCAACTTGTCGGTCTTGACTTAAACTTTTGGGATACATGTTCCAAAGTACTTGGCTGATATTTTGGTGGATTTAGGAAGCTCAAAGGGTCTACTAATCAACTCTGAAGTCTCAGTTGGCTGGTGTGAAGCTGGTTGTAGCGGCACCTACTCATCTTTGGATTGCATCCACCATCTCTCTTCACAGTGGTATCAGAGCATAGTCAAGCAACATGGGAGATGGATTTCCATCAACAATTGACAAATTGGATCGAAACAACTATCCGGCATGGTCTCTAAGGATGGAGGCTTACCTTCAAGGAAGGAATCTATATGGATTCATATCCGGAGATGAAGCAATGCCAACCATGAGGAACAAAGGGCAACCATCACATGAAGAAGTGGAAGGACTTTCGAATTGGTGTTCGAAGGATGCACTTGCAAGGTCCTATATTCTAAACTCAATCTCTGATTTTCTTTTACCTCATGTCAAGGGATGCAAGACATCAAGAGAAACCTGGAATGCACTTGCTTCTTTCTTCTCTTCCAACACTCGAGCAAGGAAGAACCAATTGTGGATGGAGTTCACAACAATGAAGAAAAGCCCGAAGCAAAATGTGACTGATTATGTCACAAAGATGAAGGAGATTTCCGACCAACTTGGAAGCATTGGAGAGGTAATTGAAGAGGAGCAAATCATAAGACAAATCATGAATGGAATCAAAGCAGACGACAAGTGGGAGTCATTCACAACAGCCATGGATTTATACATGGATATGCATGTACCCGACCTCAACACACTCATGGGCCAACTCTTCACTCATGAAGCAAAGATTAGTAAAGGTGGTGAGTCCTCAAGAGGTAATCAAACTTCTGCCTTATATTCTGATAAAGCTAAGGTCAAGGACAAGTCAAAGAATAGGAAGAATGAAGATGAAGGAAGCTCTTTCCAAGCAAACTTTGCAGGTAGAGGAAGAGCTAGAGGAAGAGGCAGAGGTGGAAAGCAAGGCAGGGGGAGATTCCAATCATCTCAACCTTGCAACATATGTGGCTTATCTAACCATACTACTGAAGAATGTTTCAGGAATCCAAGCAACTCAAGAGGAAGAGGATTCAATAGAGGTGGCTATGGATCAAATAGAGGTAGGTACAATGGAGGCTACAACAACAACAACTACTACAACAACAATTACAACAACAACAACAACTATCAAAGTGGCCATAGAGGAAGAAGAGATTACAATAACTATGCAGAGGACCAAAGTCAAGAAGATTCATTATTGATTATGAATCTATCAACGAAGAAGGGTAAGGATGATGATCACATATTTTACATTGATTCGGGATGCTCAAACCATGTAGCAGGAAATGTGGCTTTACTTTCTGATTTGGAAGATCCTCATAACAAGCATGAAGTGCAAACAGGAGATGACACAAAGCACTCAGTGGAGAAGATAGGTAATGTGAAGACATCAGATGAGAATATGAACCTCTTAAGCAAAGTCTTGTATGTCCCTACAATTACCAAAAATTTAATAAGTGTTGGACAGATTGTTGAAAAAGGATTGCAGGTTAGATTCAATCGATTTGGAGCATATGTTGAAGACCCAAGGCAAGGCTTTCGAAGGATTGCCAAAGGAGAAAAGACAGGAAGGCTTTTCACTTTTGAAGTGGAAGATACAAAGAACATAGCTTTGTTTAGCTATGGATCTCAAACTCTAACAGAGTTGGAGATATGGCACAAAAGGCTTGCTCACATTGGTGAGAGGACACTCAAACAGATTTGCAGGGACCAAAGTGTACTTGGTTTGCCTAATATCACAAGGCAACACATGATTTATAAGTGTGAAGCTTGTCAACTCGGCAAGGCTCATAGACAACCTTTCAATAAGAAAGGATATATGTATCAAAATCCTTTGGATCTAGTGCACACGGATGTGTGGGGTCCAAGTAAGGAGCCATCTATATCAGGCTCAAGATATTATGTGTCTTTCATAGATGATTGTAGCAGGTGGACCATTCTGTTTTTCATGAAGCACAAGGATGAAGTGTTTAATTGCTTTAAGAAGTATATTGCTCTTGTTGAAAACCAAACAGGTAGGACTTTGAAACGACTCAGATCAGATGGTGGAGGAGAATACTTCTCTTTTGAATTTGATGCCTTCTTGCATGAAAGAGGCATTAAAAGGGAAGTCACTACAAGGTATACACCTGAACTCAATGGTGTAGCAGAGAGGAGGAATAGAGCTATCGTCGAAGCTGCAAGGTCCATGCTAAACGAAAAGGGATTGCCGAACTACCTATGGGCAGAGGCTGTGTCGACAGCCACATATCTCAGAAATAGACTTCCATCTAAGTCACTAGATGGAACCACTCCATATGAAGTGTGGAATGGAAGAAGACCTAGTCTAGAGCATTGTAAAATCTTTGGATGCTTAGCCTATGCTCACATTCCTTCTCAAGTAAGAGGGAAATTGGATCCCAAGGCAGAGAAGTGTGTATTCATTGGTTATGATCAAAACCAAAAAGGATATAGATTGTACAATCCAACCAATAAAGGATTTTCTGTGAGTAGAGATGTAATTTTTGATGAAAACAAATCATGGTTTGATGATGACAGGAAAGTGAAGCTGCCATATGACTTGGATGAAGATTTTCCATCACTTCAACCAAAGGAGCCAAAGCAGATTGAAGAAAGTGATTCGGAGATTGACCTAGAAGACTTGGAAAGACTAAAGCTATGGAAGAACAAAGGTAAAGCAAAGATGCAGGATGCTACATATGGACCCGAGAGCTCACATCAACCACTTAGAAGGTCTTCGAGGGAGAAGAAGAAACCAAAGAGGTTTGGTTATGATACTTCTTTGGTCACCAAGCACTCAATCTACATTGCAAAGGATTCAACCAATGAAGAACCTACCACATTCGAAGAAGCACAAAGCAAGAAAGCTTGGAGAGATGCAATGGATGAAGAAATGGAAGCCTTGAAGGAGAATGACACTTGGGAGCTTGTACCTAACAAGCCATCTATGAAGATAATCGGATCTCGATGGATATACAAAATCAAGAAGAATCCAGATGGAAGTATAAATAGACACAAAGCAAGGTTAGTTGCTAAAGGGTTTGCTCAAACCCATGGTATTGATTATGAGGAGACTTTCTCTCCTGTTGCAAAAATGCCTACAATTAGGGTTCTCATTAGTCTTGCTGCATCTAGAAATTGGAATCTTTATCAACTTGATGTAAAGAATGCTTTCTTGAATGGATGGATTTCTGAGGAAGTGTATATGGCACAACCTCCTGGATATGAGGATGCACATCATCCTAACTATGTATGCAAACTAAAGAAAGCTTTGTATGGATTGAAGCAAGCTCCAAGAGCTTGGAATTTCAGATTGGTTACTTATTTGCAGGACCAAGGATTCAAAGCTAGCAAGGCGGATACCTCTTTGTTCATAAAGAGGAATGGATCTAAAGTGATCTATTTATGTGTGTATGTTGATGATATTATTATCACAGGCAATGATCTTGAAGGAATCAAACAGGTAAAGAGTCAAATGAAGGAGGAGTTCAAGATAAGTGACCTCGGACCACTCACTTATTTTCTTGGATTGGAGTTGATCTACACAGATTCAGGTATATACATCACACAAAGGAAGTATGTCCATGACATGCTTCTCAAGTTCAAGATGGAAAATACCAAGTGTGCAGGTACACCTATGGAGCAAAATCATAAGCTTAGTGCTTATGAAGGAGAGCCAATTGAAGACATCACAAGCTATCAAAGCTTGGTTGGAAGTTTGAACTATGCAACACTCACAAGGGTGGATATATGCTATAGTGTTAGCATATTGAGTCAGTTTATGCATAAGCCGAGAAGACCACATATGGAAGCGGCCAAGCGAGTCCTCAAGTACCTAAAGGGGACCATGAATGAAGGTTTGTTTTATTCATATACTTCACATATTGAGCTAAAGGTCTACTCAGATGCAGATTGGGCCGGATCTAAAGATGATAGAAGAAGCACATCAGGGTATATATCATTTGCAGGTTCAAAAATCATTTCTTGGTCATCGAAGAAGCAACCAACCGTGGCATTATCTTCTACTGAAGCAGAATATAGAGGTTTGGCTAATGCAACTCAAGAAATCATGTGGTTAAAATCTTTGTACACAGATCTTGGACTTCATTCTTCAACACCTCACATTTTTGGTGACAACACAAGCTCACTACATCTAGCAGCTAATCCGGTATACCATGCTAGAACCAAGCATATTGAAGTCCACTACCATTATGTAAGGGAGAAGCTATTGAGCAAGGATATTCAACTATCCTATGTCTCTACAGATATGCAATGTGCAGACATGTTGACGAAAGCTCTTGATGGTACGAAGTTAAGTAGATTCAAGTTGATGATTGGCTTGCAGAAAATCAAGGACAATTGAAGACTTATTTGGAGGCCAAGCATGTTAGGCTTGAGGGGGAGCTGTTGGTGCATTTTGCCCAAGCCTACATGCTTGATATGCTTGATATTATCCTCATTTGTAAGTCACATGAGTAGTCATGTGAACACCTCTTGTAAAAGAGTACATTTTATCTCTTGTAAATGGAAAAAGAAAAAAGTAAAAGGATGGCTTACCTCATCCATGATGTAAAAGCAAATTCGTGGCTCCAACTACCAAAATCACGAATTTTTGAGCTGAGGGAATCTCTCCTAACTTTGGGGATCACTTTTAGGTGGAGCCATTCGAATTCGAATTCAAAACTCCCTCCAAGAATAGCTATAAAAGGAGCAAGAAGGAAGAGGCGATTAGCAAGCCTTGTACGTGACCACTTCATGTCATTTTGTAGAGATTGAAGAGCTTACTCCATAGCTCTATCATTCTACTCCCATTTTGCAAAGATTCATTGCCAATGTGGTTGTAATCATATGTGAATCTATACATTTATTATCATCTACCTCTCTGTTTTGTTCTCTGCTATACTCACTCAGAGCAGTAACTTCAGAAGGTCATATCTCGAGTTTTACTGAACCTTTTTCAGTGTTTTAAAGTGCGTTGGATAGCTCTCACTGTCTAGTTTCTACTTATAAATTTTCAAGGTCATTGGATTTATACTTTTGGAGATATCTGCATTTTACTACTTACTGGTCTATCTCTGCAGAGCCCCGAGAATTGTGGGAATGTTCCAGAACTTGATGAAACTTGTTCTCAGTGCTCAGTCCATCATTTGAAGTGTTTTAACTTGGAATAGGAAGCTTGCTAAGTCTATTTGCTATGCCCAAAAGGAATTTTTCTAATTCCTTCCAGGTTGAGAGCACTGTTCATTTTTTCCAGCAGGTGTATGTCCAAAAATAGCAAGTTTTGGGAGCTAGTCATTTCGCAACTTGTCGGTCTTGACTTAAACTTTTGGGATACATGTTCCAAAGTACTTGGCTGATATTTTGGTGGATTTAGGAAGCTCAAAGGGTCTACTAATCAACTCTGAAGTCTCAGTTGGCTGGTGTGAAGCTGGTTGTAGCGGCACCTACTCATCTTTGGATTGCATCCACCATCTCTCTTCACAACTTCATGGGGGTTACTTGATTCATTATGTTACATAGTTACATGTATAGTGTGTAACATGTCCATCACGTGGGAGGTATAGTTTGTATACTTACACTTAGGTATTCTTGATCATTCTTTATTTTTCTCCCATATTCACTTTGTCCATATTGGCCTACAATGGGAGATTGTTACTGTTAGTGTCCACGTGAAAGGCCAAATGTCTACCAAAAACTTTTCTATATGTTCTTTAGTAAAACATGTAGTGGCTTGGTTAGCCACAAATTATAATTTTGATCGCATTTGTAGGACCTAAGAAAATATGTGTTCGTGTTCAGTGTATTGTGTGTTTTTCTATGTATTCTACACCTCATCTATCGAGTACTGTGTGCGGCATGGGAGTTCAGGTTTCTATTGCAAGGGTATCATTATGGAGCTCTCGATAGGGAGAGTCCACCAACATACATCAACATAGAACTACTTCACATGATAGGTCATATCCAAGACCTAGATACATTTGAAAAGGTTTGGGAGAGTTTAGAAAGTTTCTACTCTACCTCTACGAAGGCTAGGAAAATTCAGCCCAAGAATGAGATTAAGAATCTTAGAAATTCATCATATCAAAGCATAATTGACTTCATACTCAAAGTTAAAGAGATTTTTATGCACTTTGTTCAATAGGATGTGCCATAGATGATGATGACCAAGTTTCCCATACACTTAGTGGGCTTAGGGAAGATTATAAATGGGAGGCATTCACAACCTCTATGTATGTGAGGGATTCACTACTAGATTTTGAGCAAGTTACTTCTCTTATGGTGAATGAGGAGCTCAACCATGGAGGCAAGAAATCAAAGGGTAGTCAAGAACAACTCTTCTATGTAGGAAAAGGAGGAAGAGGCAAAGGCAACAAAGGTGGTTCAAGAGGAAGAGGTAGAAGCAACCCCCAAAAAGGCAACCAAACCTATCAATGGATTCAGCCAAGCCAAGATAAAGCTCAATCATCAACAAGAAAAGGAAGAGGAAGAGGTCGAGGAGGATGATATGGAGGTAGAGGCTATTGGAACTCAAATGGATGCTTCACATATGGGAGGCAAGGACACTATTCCAAAGATTGTTGGAAAAGTCAAGGGCGGAACAACTACAAAGGGCAAGGTAATTATGCTAACCCCTCAACCCATTCACATAATGAACCTTTGTTAGCTATGAAGCATAATTGTGAAGGTCAACCACATAATGAGGTATGGCATATAGATAGTGGTTGTAATAACTGTCAGACATTGGTCTACAGAGACCATTCCATGTGTGTGTGGGACGAGGGCTAGTTAGCCAAGGTCTTAAGCTCGGGGGTATATCCTAAGGTATTTGATGGTTAGTGGGGATGAGTGTTGCATGCTGGCCACATGGCGACACTAGAACATTCCAGATCACTGCTATTTTGGATACAAGAGGATATAAATGGATGGGAGGAGAGTGGCACACACATCATTCACAAGTTTCTTTTGAGGAAAGCCTCACAATAACCACATGTGAGGTAGAGAGGAGTACTTCGGAAATCTTCAAGCACCCAAACAAAGAGGTTTGTGGAGACAAGAGACAACACAGATATGAGATACAAAAAATGGGAGATGTGAAGCTTGAAGGCAAACACAAAGCAAGAGGACTATCTAAGGTATTGTATGTTCCTACTATTGCAAATAACTTAATTTTTTTTGGATAGATGGTTGAAAGGGGATACTAAGTAAAGTTCAACCACAAAGGATGCTCTATTGAAGACCCAAAGAATGGCTATGAGTTGATAACCAAAAGAAAGAAGGAAGGAAGGATGTTTACCCTTGACATTGGAAAATGGGCAAAGCAACAAGGCAATGTTCATCACCTATGGAGACAAGAAGATTGTCTGCTTGCATTTGTAACACAAAAGGTGTGATCGCATCAACATTCCAAGGTTGAAAGACATGGAGAAGAGGCAATTGGTAAGAGGTTTACCATATTTTTCATTACAAATCTTGAATGAAATGTGTGATGCTTGCCAAGTAGGCAATTCTACTTGGAAACCCTTCAAGAAGAGTGGATATGTAGCACATGGTGTATTAGACCTTGTGCACACAAATGTGTGGGGTCCAACCAAAAATCCATCTCTTGCAGGTAACACGTACTTTCTAACCTTCATTGATGACTACTCAAGAAAATTATAGTTGTCTTGTACAAAGAATAAATTAAATGTGTTTGATGCATTCAAAATATTCAAGGTACATATTGAGAAGAACACATGTTGCTACATCAAAACCGTAAGGTGAGATGGAGGGGTTTCACTCTAGCACAATGGTGAGTACCAACGTGAGGAGATCCACCTCATAAATGTCAATCCATAGAGATATGAGGACTAGTATGATGACCAAGAGCAAGTGAAGGCACATGTGCGTGAGTGAGAAGCACAGAAGCATGCATACACATACACATGCATGCACACAAGGTAAGAACAAACAGAGGAGCAATGCAAAGCTTTCTATTACAAATGAACTCTCTTACAAAAGCTTCAATCTTCAACCAGTCCCCCCTCAAAAATGAGCTCTCTAGCTCTTTTTATAGTTTTTTGACTAGTTTTGGCCCTGTCTAGACCTACTATCCGGCCTAGTTAAAAATTAGGTTCTAGGGGCATATTTAGGGCTCAAACAAAATCTGAAAATTACAAAAAATGATATGTAGGTACTTCTAATACTCCTCAAGCTTGAGGACTCCTTGGATTGAACAAAATGGAGTTGGAAAAATATGAAATGATATTTACAATGTTAATCACTGTTTTTATAGGGATTTCTTCTAAAAAATTCACATGTACTTCTTGGAGCTCCCTACATTCTCCCTCTTCATGTGTGTCCACTTCTTTGATGCATTCCCACACCTTGTGCTTGACTTTGAGTGCCAACACTCCCACTGTTCATGCTACGGTTTCTGTTGCACCTACTGTAGAGCAAATTCGTTGGGATGGTAGAGATGCTCAGGCACATGCATTGATAGCATTGTCTGTCAAACATGCCATTATTCCTCAGATTCGCTCTTGCATAACAACTAAGGATGCTTGGGATACACTTACCACATTGTACCAAGCTAGGAATGAGGCTCGTGTTGCTTACCTCCAAAAACAATTGGAGAGTGAGCACATGAATGAAGGTGATTCTATGGAAAGTTTTTTGACAAAGATCAAGGATTTGAAAGAATAGTTGATATCTGCTGATGAAGTCCTTCCTATAGTTCACTTGTGCAGATTGTTTAGAATAGTCTTCCTGACTCATATTAGAGTTTTGCTTCTACTCTTCGTTTGATGATGAAAGGCAATCCAAATGCCTTGTCATTTGAGGAGTTAGTCTTTGTTCTTTTGCAGGAAGATGAGTCTAGGCAGAAGTCCATCATGTGTGTTGCAAATCAAGCTTTCCTGGCTAGTCAGAAGGGCAAATGTAAATGGATCTCTTCTACTACTATGCAGAAATCTAGAAATGTTGCACATTCGAAGAAGGAAGACAAAGATCAGAAGAAATAAAAAAAGCTGAAATTGTTTTGCAAATACTGTAAATCAAATGATCATGTCATTAAGAGCTGTCCAAAACTGGCTGCTAAAGAGGCAAAGAAGAAAGAGGCCAGAATGGTTGTTGCAGAGGTCTCTACACTGAAAAGAGAGTTTGCTAATCTAGTGTAGAATGAAGAATGGGTGTTTACTATTGTTTGCAGTTTTGACCCATCTTCTCCTGAACATTGTATGTCCATAGTAGACACAAATGTTTGGTACTTTGATAGTAGGGCAACCAAACATATTACCTCGTAGTGAAGTTTCTTGACTTCAGTCGAGCCTACCCTACAGGGAATACTGTCACATGCACCAACAACTCCTCTTATCCTATTAGGGAAGTTGGTAAGATCATTCTAACTACTTTTGGTGGTAGTTCTTTTACATTTTTAGATGCTTTATTTGTGCCAAGGATCAAGAAAAATCTGTTATCAGTTTTCTGCATTGGCCAAGATTGGCTTAGTTGTGAATTTTTTTGATGAAAAATGTACAGTTCATAATTTATCAAATGGCAATGTGATTATTGCTTCTAGCATTTTATGTCGTGGTTTGTATAAGCTCATAGACTATGAAACATCTATGAATGATACAACATGTGCAGTACTTGATTCTCAAGCTATGTTAGATGCAAATCTTTGGCATGCATGCTTTGGTCATCTGAATTTTGCTAGTTTGCTACGCCTGCAAAAATCTGAAATGGTGTTCTCTTTGCCCAAACTTGAGGCACCTGATAAACATGTTTGCTAAGGCTTTATTTTGGGCAAAATGCAGCGTTCTTCATTCCCAAAAGATGGTTCAGTTTGGGCTACTCAAAAATTGCATCTTGGTCATAGTGATGTCTCTGATCCTATGCAGACACCCTCTTTTGGAAACTTTCTTTATTTCGTGACTTTCATCGATGATTTTTCAATGCATGCATGGGTATATCCATTGAAAGCAAAGTTTGAAGTGTTTATGTGCTTCAAACAGTTTTTGGTTTTGGTTGAAAAATTGTTAGCATGTAAAATGGGCACCCTCCGTTTTGATCAAGGGGAGGGGGATATATGTCTTCTGACTTTAATGCATTTTTGGATAAACATGGGATAAAACATCAGCGTACAGTGCCATATACACCTCAACAGAATGGAGTGTTGAACGGAAGAACAGGTCACTCATGGAGATGGCGAGGTGTATGGTCAAGAGTGAGGCCTTACCACATAGTTTCTGGCTTAAGGCTATCATATGTGCAACATATATACTTAACAAGTGTCCCACTAAAGCACTGCAACCTATCACTCCATATGAAGCTTGGCATGGTGGCAAGCCATCTGTTGCTCATCTCTGTGTTTTTAGTTGTTTGGCATATGCATTAGTGCCTAAACAACATTGTAGGAAATTGGACGATAAATCAGTAAAATGTATTTTTGTTGGGTACAGTTCAGAAAGCAAAGGCTATTGTCTGTATCATCCACAGACTAAATGCATTTTGGTTAGCCGTGATGTTGTTTTTTGTGGAAGATGCTATTCATCCATTACTTTCATGTACTAAGGAGACATATGTTAGCTCCAAATACATGTATGATACTTTGTTGCCTCTTTTTACAGGTGGATAGTCTAGTGCTGGTCTTAATGAGGCAACTTCTCAGCCTTTGTAGGTTTCATGTGATGATGCATATCATTCCATTTTTGATGGATATTTACATGATGCACTTGTTGATGAGAGAACTGATATTGAGGAGGCAAAAACTATGCCAAAATGGCTAGTGCAGACTTTGTGTGATAGCAAATTTGATGCACCTCTGTCATACCATACTTGTTTAGGTTCTCATAGTGCCTCTTTTGCATCAAATTGCTATGCTATGGCTGCCTCTAGTATTTGTGATGAGCATGAGCCTGTTTCATTTGATGAAGCACAAAATTCTAAAAATTGGATGGTTGCTATGCAATCTAAATATGATGCTATAATGAAGAATGGTACCTAGTCTTTATGTGACTGGCCTCCTGGCAAGAAGGCCATTGGCACTAAGTGGGTATACAAGCTGAAGCATAAGCCTGATGGACCATTTGACAGGTATAAGGATAGGCTTGTTGCAAAGAGTTATGCACAGGAAAGAGGCATTGATTTTCATGAGACCTTTGCACATACATGCCAAATGAATATTGTTTGTAGCATCTGTGCACTTACAACTTATCATGGTTGGAATGTACATCAGTTGGACATTAAAATAGCATTTGTGAATGGTGAGTTGCATGAAGAAGTGTATGTTTTCAAGCCTCGTGGCTTTGTGCAGAAAGGGCATGAAAACTAGGTGTGTAGGTTAAAGAAGGCATTATATGGTTTAAAGCAAGCACCACATGCTTGGTATGAAAAGATACATTCCTATCTGATTGCACATGGTTTTGAGAACAGTCCAAGTGAGAGCACCTTATATGTTATGCATGCTAATGATGTGCTTCTTATCATTGTTGTGTATGTCGATGACATGGTGCTCACTAGTCCTCATGACAAGCATATTGCCAATTTTAAGGCTGATTTGCATGCCTCATTTGAGGTGTTTGATTTGGGGCATTTGCATCATTATTTAGGCATTTAATTTATGCAAGTTGATGGTGGAATGGCTTTGTGTCAAACAAAATATATTGACACATTATTGCAGCATTTTGGCCTTAAAGATTGTAAGCCTATTGCCACTCCTATGGAGACAGGTTTATGATTGAGTCTTCATGATGTTGGACATGCATTTGATGTTGTTCTCTATGAGTAAATTGTTGGATGCTTGATTTGCTTATGCATTACTTGGCCAGATATTCAGTTTGTTGTCTCACAAATGAGCATGTTGATGCATTGCCCAGGTGTCAAGCATTGGCACACCGTTAAGTGCATATTTTTCTACTTGAGTGGTAGCCGGCTACTTGGATTGTTCTATCCCAAGGGGGGATCACTACTCCCAGATTTGCATGCTTTTTTGAACAGTGATTGAGTTGGTTGCTATGACACTCATGTGTCCACTAGTGGCTTTTGCTTCATGCCTGGTAGCTCACATATAACTTGGTTGAGCAAGAAGCAGCCTACTATGGCCACTTCTAGTTGTGAGGCTGAGTATAGGGCAGCTTTCACAATGACTATTGAGTTTTGGTGGTTTAGATGCCTTATGGCTGATTTGGGTGTTGGTCAGTCTTTTGCCACCACCATCTTCACTGATAGTTAGAGCACATTGGCAATTGCGAGGAACCCTGTGTTCCATGCTCGCACTAAGCACATTGAGGTGCATTATTATTATGTCAGCGAGAGGTTTTCTACTGGAGAGATCAACTTGGCATATGTGCCCACGCAGAAGAACATTGCAGACCTTTTCACGAAGGCTCTACCTAGGGAGACGTTTGAAGCATTTTGCAAAGCTTTGGGCTTACTTCCTTTTGTGGATTGATTCCACATAGCTTGGCACTTCTTTATACATGAGTGCCAGCTCCTTGTTCATTGCATCACTCCTAGGGGGGATTCGTTGATATATTTAGGTAGTGATGTGTGTGAACACACTAGGACCACCCGGGCACTTTTTTCCCTCTTTAGGAGGTTTTTTCCCCCTGGCTTGTATATACACCTATTGTCCTAATGGGTTACTTATCTATGTACATTCTAGTAGTAATACGTCTAGTATTGTGTGTTGTGCTCCAAGCTTCTCCTTCTTCCTTGTGTTGTTCGTGTGCTTCCGCAGACGTCTAACTCCAATAGTGTAATCACCTTTGTTGAGTTGTAGTTAATTTCTTAGGCACCCAAATGTGTTGCATATCTCATGGTTGAGCTTGTCGTGGTTGCTTGGTTCTTTTTTTGGCATGCTTTTTTTGCTGCGATGCGAATTGGTGTGGCAAAGCTAGTGCTTGCTCCCCTTTCTTGACCCATATTTGAACAGTCTTGAAATTCGGTTTAGGTTTTTTCCATGTGCACGAGGAGTGAGGTTGTGTAGTAGCTTTTGTCACCAAGGCAGCTTCCTTCTTGCCATCTGGTTGCACTTGTCCTCCTCTGCTCTATGAAATGGATTGTTGTAATTTAGATGTTGATACTTTTGGGGGACATAGGGGTTCCAACACCTGGATAAAAGAGGAATTTATACTTTTATAATCCTTGATTTTTTAGTATCTTTGAAGGTGGAAGCCATCATTTTGAAGGAGAGAATGGCTGATTCCTTTATGGTTGAAAATCATATGCAAAAAGGAAATCACAATGGTTGAACAATGCTCTTAGGAGTATATTTCGGTAGAAATCTATGGTGCAATTTATATGATGATGATCAAGATGCCCTTACTCAAACTACACCTTGTGCAACAGCATAGCCACAGGAAATGCTCTTGAATGGATGACTCTCCTCCCAACCATATGCCTCTATATATAGCTCTCTCCAAGGGACTGCCTGCATGGGCAGGTGGATACTAACCATCCAAGTGTCAGCCATGTAACTACATGTGCGCCAAGTGTCCCAGTCAGCCAGAGTTAACTCCAGTGGATGCTTCTAGAAGGTTCTAGAGCTCTTTGGGCAAAACACTCCTCCCATGTACCCCATGGGGGTTGAACCCAAGACCTCTTCCTTCACACCCTTGAGAGTCTTAACCATTAGGCTAAGTGGATTACTTGGTTACAAGAGTAAATGACCTACTAGGAAGTCTGGACTCGAGATCTTTGCCACACAAAGGAATGACCAAACGGAGTTCGATTTCAGATCTGTCTGAACCAATCGGATCCCTAGATCACAAACTTACTTTATTACATTCTTTCCCCCTTGGAAAATATTTTCGTCCTCGAAAATAAGAGCTATACATACTATAGGCAACCCCCGAGCCTCATGTTTTAAAACTTGAAGAACATGCATTCATTCAAACAGGTTATTTACTTAGAACTTGAAAGTAAAAAACCTTATCATATTCTAGATCTTGAAGAACATGGTCGGTTTATCTACTTAAAACTTGAAAGTAGAAAACCTTCTTTATTTGAAACCAACTTAAAACTTGAAAGCTGGAAAACGTCATTGGATTGTGGAAACTTTTTCCCATGTTGAATTTTCTTCAGTTCCATCCTTCGATTTTACTAAGCACTCTTCATACAAGTGACTTCTTGTACGTTTATCTCGGGTGCGAAGTATTCTTTCAAGTTCATGAGGAACTGTTTCATTTACTAGAATAGGAAGTATAACCTATTGTCCAACTAGATTATCTGAATCTGTTAAACTCTTCCTAAGTCGACTAACATGGAACACTGGATGAATCCAACTATCATATGGAAGTTGTAATTCATAAGCCCACAAACCAACTTTCTTGGTGATTGAAAAAGGACTGCAATATCTAGGCGACAACTTGGCACATTGACCAGTCTTGAACTTTTCCGATCTTTCAGGAATACGAAGATAAACTTGATCGCCAACGTGAAAAGTAACATCTCTTCGCTTCAGATCGGCATAAGCCTTCGCACGATTTTGAGCTTTCTTTAAGTTTTCTTTAGCTAACTTAAGCTTAAAGTTCATGTCTTGAAGGAACTCTTGAGCTACTTGAACTCGTTCATTTTGAAGTCCCACTACATAAGGAGACCTAGGCTAGAAATCATACATCAACATGAATGGACTAAATTCAGTTGATGAATTATTGGCACTGGTATAGGCAAACTCAGCCAAAGGAAGATAATCTTCCCAATCAGTTTGTTTGGAAGTAACATAAGCTCTGAGTATGTCTTCCAAGATTTGATTGACTTTCTCTGTCTGTCCATCCGTCTGGGGATGTTCGGCTGTACTTAAACTTAGTTTAGTTTCAAGTCTACTAAAGACTGCTCGCCAAAAATGACTTGTAAATCGAGCATCTCTATCAGAAACTATGTCTACTCGAAGACCATAGAGTTTATAAAGTTGATTTACAAATATTTTTGCAAGTTCTGTAGTCTTATAAGTAGTCTTGACTGGAATAAACTGAGCAAGTTTAGCCAATCGATCAACTACAACCCAGACTGAATCAAAGCCCTTCTGAGTGCGGGGTAATCCAGAAATGAAATCCATGGAAATACTTTCCCATTTTCCTTTGGGAATTTCCAAAGGATGCAGCAATCCTCCAACTTTAAGTCGTTCAAATTTATTGACTTGACATTTGTGGCACTTGGACACATAGTTTTGCACATCTCGATGCAAACTAGGCTAATAAAAATATATTTTCACTAACTCATAGGTTCGGTTAATACCAGGATGTCCAGCACTTGGAGCATCGTGGCATTGGAAAAGAACTTGATTTCGTATGTCCATTATACTTCGGACACAAACCTTACCTTTATAAAGCAAATATTCATCTTGGAGAGAATAGTGTTTAAACTTTCTCTCAGAAATACTTGCTTCATTTTGTTTAGCTTGTTCAGCTGCTTTCCATGCTTGACTAAAGCTTGGATCCTCTTTGCAGCTTCCTTTCAAAGTTGAAATAAATTCACTTTGAATTTGTACAAAACTTAGGTTGTTCAACATAGGCATCCGACTTAAGGCGTCTGCCACTGCATTGAACTTTTCTTTTCTGTACCTGAGCTCATAATCAAACTCTTGCAACTGTTCGGCCCATCTAGCTTTTCTACCTCTAAGATCAGGTTGGTTTGCAAACCACTTAATGCTCTCTTGATCAAAGACTATGGTCAACTTTGATCCGTACAAGTAATGGTTCCATTTCTTTAGAGCATTTATAATAGCGAACATCTCTCGCTCATAGGTAGAGTAGTTTTGTTGAGCAGGACTTAGCTTTCTACTCCCAAAAGCTATTGGTCGACCATCTTGGCTTAGTACTGCTCCTACTGTAGATGAGCTTGCATCTGTCTCTAATTGGAAAGGCTTGTTCAGATCTATGATCTGTAGAACCGGGGCCGATGCTAAAGCAAGTTTAAGTTCTTGAAAACTCTTTGCTTGCCCTTCTTTCCAATTTATCTTTTGATGCTTCCCTTTAAGTTGATCCGTCAAAGGTACTACAATCTTGGCATATCTAGCCACAAACTTCCGTTAATATCCTGCCAATCCGAGAAAACTTTGTAGTTCTCGAACCGTCTTGGGCTCAGGCCATTCAAGAATCGCT
Organism: Ceratopteris richardii; assembly: GCA_020310875.1. NCBI lineage: Eukaryota > Viridiplantae > Streptophyta > Polypodiopsida > Polypodiales > Pteridaceae > Ceratopteris > Ceratopteris richardii. The sequence goes on from CM035422.1 coordinate 102,918,262, forward strand.
TGGACCTTTTCAGGATCAACTTTGATTCCTTCCGCGAAAATAATATGGCCTAAATACTTTAATTCTGGGGTAAAGAATTCGCATTTTGACTCTTTACCGTAAAGTTTATTATCGCGAAGAAGTTGAAAAACTTTTTTCAAGTGCTCCAAGTGACTTTCATGATCTTTACTATAGATCAGAATATCATCGAGAAAATCTACAACAAATTTTTCCAAATACGGCTTAAGCACTTGATTCATCAAAGTCATGAATGTTGCCGGTGTGTTTGTCAACCCGAACGGCATCACTAAAAACTCGTAGTGACCAAACTGTGTTCGAAAGGTTGTCTTGGGAATATCATCATCTTTGATTCTGATCTGATGATAACCTTGGCGTAAATCAATCTTAGAAAAGACTGTAGACCCCTTTAAACTATCGAAAAGATCTTTGACTAATGGCATGGGATACTTGTTCTTTACTGTAAGATTATTTAATGCCCTATAATCTATGCACAGCCTCATAGTTCCATCTTTCTTTTTTACTAGAAGGATGGGTGCTCCCCATGGAGACTGGCTTGGGCGGATAAATCCTTTATCCAAATACTCTTGAATCTGATTTTCTACTTCATGATGCTGGACATAGGGAGGTGGTATGGGTTTTAAGATTTTGGCTTGGTACCCGGAAACAGATCTATGCTATGATCGATGTTTCCACGAGAGGGTGGCAAGCCGTAAGGGAGTTCCTTAGGGAACACATCTTTAAATTCCTTCATTAAATTGTTAAATTTAGCATGAACTTCTCGAGGAATAAAGGACGAGACATAAGAAACTTGATTTATATTATCAGAATCTATTACATTGGTGCCAAGGACAAGAAAAGCTTGAGTCCTGGCTTCATTATTTACAAGTTTCTTAAGTTCGGTGTATGAAATCAAAGAGATACTTGGAACGTCATGCTCACCCTTGATTTTATACACTACACCGTCGCGTTGGAATTCCAAAGTATTAGTAAAATAACACCTGGTCAATGAAGGTCCTAGACTCCATAGCCACTCTCTCCCTAATACCAGATCTACCCAATCCATGTTCATTATTTGGAAGTCCAAGGTGTCTTTAAATCCTTGGATTTCCAGTTCCAAATTACATATCATTGTGTCCCAAACACGGGTGTCTTGACCATGCATCATGGAAACAATGTATTTATGAGGAGATGGTTTCTAAGGAAGAGCCAGTTATTTCACTAACGCATAATTGATAAAATTATGCGTAGCATGAATCATCCACCATTATCCGGATGGTGTGCCCTTTTACTGATCCATGCAGCTTGACCAAATCATGTGGACCAAACTCTTGAGGTTGCCACATGTTTTTGGAGATCTGACATGAATGGGTACTATCACAGTGCATTATCTGAACCTTCTTTGTACTTGAATTTGCATCCAAGTCCAAAATTTGAATCAGATGTATCTGCTGCTTACCCTTTTCCTTGTCAGTCAAAGAGATCTTACTTTCTCTTCCAACTGGACACGCATGACTACGATGTCCTGGCTTGAGACACTTAAAGCACAAATTTTCCTTTTGCGCTTTAAGATGATCTTCAGGAGAAAGTACGTGTCTAAAAATACGAGGTTTTTTAGATACCCTTTCATTCGATCTAGCCCCTTTGCCCTTGCGCTTAAATTTATTCTTCTGGGAATAACTACTTTCTTGCGGGACATCCAGACATGAGTTATCCTCATAAATCTAGGCAACCTTAATCACCTCATCTAGGGATTTAGGTGCATGCCTTTTGACTTCATTTTGAATTTGCCGATTAAGTCCTCTAACAAAACCGCGAAGACGATGGAAGTCATCTAAATTCTTTAATTTTAGAATAACATCTTGGTATTCTGACATATACACTGATAACGGTCTACCTTTCTGTTGAATTTTATCCCATGCCTCCCAATTACGTTCCTCCTCATTCTTGGGGAGAAACTCTTTTTTGAAGAGGTGGAAAAATTCAACCCAGGTAGTAGGTTTCTTGTGAGTCTTAGAGAGACTCATCCACCAAGTATAAGCTTTGGGTCCTAGTGATAAGCTTGCTTCTACTACTCTCACATGATCGGGGGTAGGCTTGAGTTCATGGACATCATTCCATTTCTCCAAGAAGGTCAAAACCTCATCTTTATTCCTGTCCTTATCCTCTCTAGAGAAGTAAGGAGGACAGAGCTCCTTTCCTAAGGAAAGATCCACTGGGCATCCCTACCGAAGTAGCAAACAAAGGAGTAGAAGATACCAAACTAAGACGGCTCATACTTCCCGTTAGAGGAAACATGTCTATATGGGGAGAGGATAATCCCTTATCCTTTTCCATCCTAATAGACATTGGTGAAGTCGCGATCGTATTTGTGTGACTACCTAAAGTATCCTTACTGATATCCCTAGGCGTCTGAAGTAAGTTCAGAATGGCCTTAAGGTGATCTTGGATTCCATCAACAGATTGACGGAGTACCGCAACCTCATACGGAATACTGGACAACCGTCCAAGTCTTTGCTCAACTAGCAACATCCTACTTTCCATATCTTTCCCCTCGTTTAAAGTAGTGTTTGTTTCCCCTTTTATCACAGAATCCTCAACGTCTAATGCTACAATCGTCGATTCTATTTTAGATGCATCAGACGCATGACTAGTATTTGAAACCATAGGTGCAGATGAATGCAATGCACATGCAACTACTGGTGGTCTAGTCATGAATGAGGATGTTACTAACATAGGAATGGAAACATACATTGATGCACTAGTAGTACTTGTAAGCGAGACGTGGCTAGAAGTCCCCTCCATCGCACACAGAGCGTTGTTAAACTAACTTAGTATTCCTAACGCAGGTGGTGTGTGCAACAAAATCAAAAGAGTTATGCAAGAATATCACAAGAAATCGTCCCTGATGATTTGGTCCATCGAGGTCGACTTGACTCTAGCCGAAAGTGCTAGAATTATGACGAAGTTAGGCCTCTAGATCTTCACTCCACAGCTCCACTTCCTTTGAACTTTGCTCAAACTTTTAGCTTTCTACAGCTTTGACTAGCACAGATATGCACTCGGGTTTGGTTGGGGTAATCAGCAAACTCCAAAGAGTAAACAGAATGAAAAGATCTCGGCTTGGGATTAGCAGAGCAGAGACAAGATTGCAACAGAAGAAATATGGAGAGATATCGATCACCAAAAGCCTCTACTACAGTGGATAAGTCACTGTAGCTTCACTGCAAGGTCACAGGATCGATTCCCGACGCCAACTTCTTTTTATCTCCCTTGATAATATCTTCTTATGCGCCAAAACCGGATCAGGGGTAGCTGTCCGTGGTCAGTAGTCGCAGATGGCTGTTTGGCCTTGTGGATAGGCGAATTCACTCCAACCTGAGAGGTTGAGGGATCGAATCCCAGTTGCCGATCATTAATAACTCCCCTTTTTGCTCCTGGATGAGATCTTCTTCAGCACGGATTGTGAATAATATGGTCTGCTCCCAACAGAGGATCCGCAAACATCCGTGGATTTGTGGATAGACCAGTGCTTCCCAAACAGGAGGTTGCGGGTTCGAATTCGCTGCGGGCTCACAACAGAGATGGTGTCCTCACCTTTTGCTATTCTTCTCCTCAATTAAGCCAGGCGCACAATCAACTCTGCACACTTCTCAAGACTGCCGCGAGCAGAATTCGAGCAAGAACAATGCATGCAAGATTGATGAGCAAGATGATGAAGGTGAGAGCTATGGAGAATGCTCTGATACCAATGCAATAGCGTAGCCATAGGAAATGCTCTTGAATGAATGACTCTCCTCCCAACCATATGCCTCTATATATAGCTCTCTCCAAGGGACTGCGTGCATGGGCAGGTGGATACTAACCATCCAAGTGTCAGCCATGTAACTACATGTGCGCCAAGTGTCCCAGTTAGCCAGAGTTAACTCCAATGGATGCTTCTAGAAGGTTCTAGAGCTCTTTGGGCAAAACACTCTTCCCATGTATCCCATGGGGGTTGAACCGAAGACCTCTTCCTTCACACCCTTGAGTCTTAACCACTAGGCTAAGTGGATTACTTGGTTACAAGAGTAAATGACCTACCAATAAGTCTAGACTCGAGATCTTTGGCCACACAAACGAATGACCAAACGGAGTCCGATTTCAGATCTTTGTGAACCAATCGGATCCCTAGATCACAAACTTACTTTATTACGCCTTGCAAGGTTCCCAAAATGTTCAATGTAGGCTTGTTCACTTGACACACATACCAACTCAAGCAATGGCTACTTGCCCACTCAAAATGTTAATCCAAGAGACTAATCGGAGCTATGAAGTCCTTCACCACATTAAGATTCAAGCACATGCACACTACAAGAAGTTCCACACATTAACATAAGCATATACACATACACCAACAAGCAAGCCTCACTCATGGACAGAACATTCTCCCTAGGCAGATCCTTCATGAAAAGGTCTGCAATGTTCTCCTACATGGGAAGATATGCCAATTTAATCTATCCAGCAGAGAACCTCTCCTTGACATAATGATAATGCACCTCGATGTGCTTAGTGCAAGCATGGAACACAGGGTTCCGTGCAACTGCCAATACGCTCTGACTGTTAGTGAAGATGGTGGTGGCAAAAGACTGACCAACACCCAAATCAACCATAAGGCATCTACGACACACACACTCAATAATCGCTGTGAAAGTTGCCCTATACCCCGCCTCACAACTACAAGTGGCCATAGTAGGTTGCATCTTGCTTAACCACGATAGACATGAGCTACCAAGCATGAAGCAAAAGCCACTAGTGGACACATGAGTGTCATAACAACCAATGTAAAGTTGAACAGAACTACCTTGACGAGTTCCACTAAATCTATAGCAACCTTTGAGCTGTTGATATTGGCAAACCAAAAACTGTATATATCTTTGGCACAAAAAAGATGAAATAGCCTACACAAGCACTGTGATAGTGCATTCAAAGGCCAAAATGAGCTTAGATCGTGATTTCGGCACCACACAACAAAGCTGTTTTGATCTTATAATCACCTTGAGTATGCACACCTAGTTTCATGTGATTTTGAGATTGTGACCATAGGGGTGTCGACGATGCCCTAGATCAAGCGCCGACCTGATCTGATACCAATTGTTGGAGTTAGACATCTGCATAAGCATGCCAACAACACAAGGAAGAAGGAGAAGCTTGGAGCACAACACACAATACTGAATGCATTACCATTAGAATGTACAAAGATGAGTGACACGTTAGGGCAACAGTGTACATACAAGCCGAGGGGAAAAAAACCCTTCTAATGAGGGAAAAAAGTGCCTTGGTGGTTCTAGTATGTTCACACACATCACTACCTAATATATAAACAACTTGAAGGTGGATTTTTACATAAAAATGGCTAATTTGAGGGGTAATTCTAGATTTTTTGAGATGGGCATTAGCCTGTCGCATTGCTTAAGTGCATCCTCCATTTTTTTTGCTCCACTTCTTCACAAATCTAACCATCTTTTCTCTCTTTGGCTTTCAAAAACTACTTCAATGTGTCTCTATATCTAACATTAACCGCCTCCTAAGGCCTCTCATCCCTAGTAGATAATCAATAGGCTTGTTCGGTTTCAAGAAGTGTAGGCATTAACACTTATAGGGGTTGGAGAGTTCCTACAAAATAAGATTTATAGACATTGAAAATAATATTTCCCTTTTTTTTGCAGTAGAATGGCCATGCTAGTTATTGCATTGCATGGGCAAAAAAGGTCTAGAGAGGGGTGCTCTAGGTTTAACTATGGATGAAGGATCTTATGCTAATGATGGAAGAGTTTCACCTAACAATGATATGGGCTATATCAACCTAAGGAAGGAGGGTGTCAAATTGAATTCAAAGGCCATGTAATTTGGAAGGTGTTGGTGACAAAAATATCCTCTTTTGTACCTTGATTGTGCATATTGATATTCATCAATATTAGCCATGCAATGTATGGATATATGGATGTTTGGTAGAATTTGATTCGATTGGTGATTTCCACATTTTTTTGATATGAATATGATCATCAATGTGAATAATAGTCTTTCGGTGAGTACCAATCATTAGCAACTACAAAGAAATTGCATTTCCACCACAATTCCAAATCACTTGGAGGAAAACATTGGTAACAAAAAGACAAGTATATAAGTAATTGACGGCTTGCAATACATGTATCACTCTCATGCATGGGATATCACAATTGTGCCTCATGAAAGGTGGCATAATATGTTCATAATTGGATGCATACTCGAAATGAAAATGATCCGAACATGTGTGCAAGAGACAAGGACATTGTGCAATGAGCACATGGATCTTGCACATAGATTCGTTTCTTGCTCTATTGTTGCTTTACTCAAGAATATAGAAAATTCTTTGAGCAGAGGGCCTTTGAGGTGGGTGAGTTTAGTTTAGCAATCAACTCTTTTCCAGTCATGAGGTGTGATGGAACGTTTCATTGATTGTTATCCGTCTTGGGTTGGCACGAGTGTATCATTCTGAATTGGAGTCACCCTATGTTGTGGTGGTCTTTGTAGAGGGTGGAATTTGGAAACCATAGGTGTAGTTAATCTCATTTGCGATTGCTTAGATGTGTAAAAGTATATAGCTCCTTGTACACAAGAAAATCTAAGACTTTGGGATCTAGATTTGTATGATGTACAACAAAGTGCTGTGATTCTTGGTAGTCAAGGTGGGTTCTCTTTTGGTTTCATTCCAGGGAAATATTCTTTAGGATTCCACATATATTTAAAGCTAGGTAATGATAAGATCTAGGCTTTGGGAACCCAAGTGTGCATTGTGAAAAGATTTTCTTGTGCACATTCTGTTGTTGATTTCTTTCATACCTTTGGTGGCACATAATTGAGTGTTGCTAATGATTGGGATATCTACATTCTGTTTCTTTCATGTATCCATTCGAGGTGTGACCTTCATGAGGATAAGTAGCTATGTGGTAATTAAAAACCTAGATTTGAGCTTGACCATTTTGATTTTTGAGGTGTTTCTTTGTAACTCACAACTTCTTAATTGTTGATGCGATGAAAGCTGAAACTTAGCTGCGGAATTCACCCACCACAAGAACTAAGCTAAAGTGATGTTAGAACACCTCTATAATCATCAGTAGCTTAGCAACCTGAAAACTTTACTACTGTATTTAGTAAATTCTGAGAATTCACTTTACAAAAACTTCACCTTTCCTTCAGTCTTTAATTCTGAATTGATTTACTTCAAACTTTAATATTCTGTGCTTGCTTACTTGTTAGATAATCTTTTTGTCACTTAACTGTACCAAAACTATGTTTTGGAATGATCAGAATATCCTTGGAACTTCACTAAAATGTTATCGGAATATCACCGAAATAATACCGGAATCTCACCGGAATGTTACCGGAATTAACTGCAAATCTGATTGTAGTTACTTGAAAAGATTGTAGATGAGATAAGGAAGTAATACCTGAACTTCCTTCAATAAATGAACTTTATCTGAAGTTTGAGAAAAACTTCATCAGTTCTGGATGTCTTTATTGTCAGACACAGTACTACGCATACATGTCCCATTTCACAAATTTCTTTTGGTCAGTTTGTAGTTGACACTATTAGCTTCAAGACGAGCTATCACTCGTGAAAAACTTTACACTGTGCTGTGAAATCTAACTTTCAGAAGTACCAGAAAATGTTTACTGAGAAAACTGTAATTGTTAACTAACTTTCGTAGTAACATGAAATCACTTAGATTTCTTCACACGAGAAGAATGCACTCAGGTCTTTCCACATAAATATGTGTTTTCTATTAGAGAAGATGTGTACAAAAATGGTTTGGCCTCACTTTGCTCATAGCCATGGGAAACTCTCCTATGCTGAGTAGTTTTTCCTTACCATCTCTCTCTCTCAGATGAATACCCGACATTTCAGGTTCTATTATTCATCTCTACATACATGCGCCTTCACGTCTTCTATGTCTCTTCTTCTACCTTCTTCTATTTGATCTCTCTCTCTCTCTCTACTAAGTACTCTCTCAACTCTCTTATATACATTTTTGATCCGAGATTCAAAAACTCGTGATTCTAGAAGTTTCTACGAACTATATGTTACAGTCGTGAATTTGTCCCTTCACTAAGGCTTTGATTTTTCTGAATACTTTGTTTCTGCTTCTCTTTGTCTTTCTTTATCCTTCATACATCTTCAGGTCTTTATGTCTAATTAGTGAGTGAATCTCCAACAGCTCCCCCTCAATCACTAATTAGCATCCTCTGATCTTTCATATATTCTTCTTTTCTTTTATTCCTGCCATTTCTTTGAATCTGCTTGTTTTTATTCCATCCAAGCTCTTTGTCAGAATATCTGCAATCTGATCTTTTGTAGGAGTGTATACTATTTCAATCTCCTTCTCCATTACCTTTTCCCTCAGGAAATGATATTGAATCTCTATGTGCTTTGTTCTTGCATGAAATACTGGATTTGCTGCAAGATACAACGAGCTCATATTGTCTCCATGTATGATAGGTATACCTTGATCAATACCCAAGCTTTTGAACAAGGTCTGCATCCATATCACTTCTTTTGCTTCTTCCACAAGTCCTTTATACTCAGCTTCAGTTGACAATAAAGCCATTGTATGCTGCGTCTTTGAACACCAGCTTACAAGCTTATCTCCCAGGTATATCATATACCCATGTGTTGACCTTCTGTCATCTTGACTTCCTGCCCAGTCTGAATCACTGTATGCTCTTAGGTTTATATCTGATGTAAAAGGATAATATAATCCTTCCTTTATAGTTCTTTTGATATATCTAAGAACTCTTTGTCCTGCAACCCAATGTTGATCCTTCAAACAATGCATGAACTGTGAGAGAACTCCTACTGCATAACTAAGATCTGGTCTTATTAGCGTAGCATAAATCATGCTTCCCACTAAAGATTGATACTTTCTCATATCTTTAAACTCTGCACCATCATATTTGCTGAGTTTATGATTTACTTCAAGTGGTGTTGAAGCTTCTCTGCAATTCTCCATGTTAAACTTCTTCAGTAAGTTTAGGAGATACCTTTCTTGCGAAACATATACACCATGATCTGTATATGTAACTTCCATTCCAAGAAAGTATGATAACTTTCCTAGATCACTGAACTTGAACTCTTTTTCAAGCAATCTTTTTACCTCCTTGATTCCTTCATCTGAGGTACCTGCGATTATAATGTCATCTACATAAGTACAAATGTAGATCATACCTTCATCTGTTCTCTTTATGAGTAGACTTGCATCCACCTTTGAACTTTGGTATCCAAGGTCATTGAGATACTTCACAAGTCTGTAATTCCAAGCTCTTGGAGCTTGCTTCAATCCATAGAGTGATCTTCTTAATCTACAAATATGATTTGGATAACTGAAACTTACAAACCCTTCAGGTTGTTCCATGTAGACTTCATCTGATATATATCCATTCAGAAATGCATTCTTTATATCCAATTGACTTAGCTTCCATCCTTTTGATGCTGCTATAGCAATCAATGTTCTTATGGTTGACATCTTTGCCACCGGACTGAATGTCTCATCATAATCTATGCCATGCGTCTGAGCATAACCTTTGACTACCATTCTAGCTTTGTATCTGGCTATTCTGCCATCTGCAAGCTTCTTAACTTTGTAAACCCATTTATTTCCAATCACTTTCTTACCATTTGGTTTTGGAATAAGTTCCCAATTCTTGTTCTCCTCAAGCACATTGAACTCCTCCTTCATTGCTTCTTCCCATTTTTCCTTACCTTTTGCTTCACTGTAATTCTGAGGTTCTTCATCTTCCTTTACTAAGTACGCATAGTTTTTTTGAGTCAAATAAGAAGTATCATAGGAATACCTTGTTGGTTGTTTCCTTATTCTGTTTGACCTTCTTGGTTCATACTCTTCATGTGTATCTGAATACACTTCTTCATCAAATCTCGGTGCATCTTCATTTCTCATAACTGGTCCGATCCTGGATGTACTTGCCTGCATATGATCTTCTTCTCCATTCACCTGCATATGTGATTTACCTTTTTCAATTCTTCTTATCTCTTCTTCAATTGTTTCATCATTATACTCTTTATCTGGATACCAGCTCTTTCCTTCATCAAATGTCACATCTCTGGAAACAGTAAACTGTTTGGTTAGAGGACTCCATAGTCTATAACCCATCTGCTTTTCATCATATCCGATGAACACGTATTTTTTAGCTTTTGGTTCAAGCTTATGTCTAAGTTGTGATGGTACATAAGCATAAGCTATTGATCCAAAAACTTTGCAATGATCAAGTGTTGGTTTCTTACCCCACCAAGCTTCATAAGGGGTCATTCCATTTAAAGCTGCACATGGTAATCTGTTTACAAGATATGTGGCTGTATTTATAGCCTCAGCCCAAAGATAGTTTGGACAATTCTTCTCCTTTAACATTGCCCTGGCAAACTACCAGAGTTCGGTTTCTTCTTTCTGCTACTCCATGTTGTTGCGGTGTATACCTGCAAGTTATTTCTCTTTTGATACCTGCATTCCACAGATAATCATTGAATTCTCGAGAAAAATATTCTCCTCCTCCATCAAACCTTAGTCTTTTGAGTTTTTTGTCCTGTAAGTCTTTCAGCATATGCATGAAAATGCCTGAAAGCTCCAAACACTTCTGACTTTTCTTTCAAAACATAAAGAGTTATCCATCTTGTTGCATCATCAATAAAAAGAACGTAGTACCTTGAGAAGCTGATAGATCCTTCTTTTGTCGGTCCCCATACATCTGTATGTATGAGCTCTAGCACACCATCGTGTTTGTAACCATTTTTCTGAAATGGTAATACAGATTGTTTTTCCACCATAGTTTTGATTCCTTTTTCAATAAAGTGTCCTAACCTCTTATGCCAGAGGTCTAATTCTGTAAATGCTTTATCACCATGTGTGATCAAAGCTTGACCAACATTCCCTTGTACTTTAAGAGTAAAAAGTCTACCTTCCTTTTTACCATGGACAATTTGATTGTATACATTTTCTGGATCTTCAACAAATACTCCTTCATTTGTAAACCTGACTTGAAAACCTTTTTCTACTATCTGTCCCATGCTGATCAGATTCTTTGGGATTGTTGGAACATACAAAACATTTGTTAGTAGGTCAGCTCCATTCTTACACTTTACTTTTCCAATTCACCGCACATTATGTTTTGTGTTATCACCTGTTTGTACTGTATGATTGAAATACCTCCTTCCAGTTCTGATAACAATTCTATATTTCCTGACAAATGATTTGAACAACCAGAGTCAATATAGAATACTTTGAGATCTTCATTCTCTGACACGCTTATCGAATTCATCATCAACGTCGTATGATTGTCATTTTGTGTATCATTTGCATAGTTGTAGTAGGTAGTGTTGTGAGACTGATTCTGTCCCCAACCTCTTGCTCCACCTCTACCATATCCGCCTCTTTGGCCTTGTCTACCTCTTTGATATCTTCTGCTTCTGCCTCTTCTATTGTTATTCTGATTCTGACTTGATCCTTGAGAATTATGCCAGCAATCATGAGTCAAATGATTGCTTAATCCACAGATCCACCAAGACTTCTTGTTGTTATTCTGATTACCTCTTCCTTTTGTATTACCTCTACTTTTACTTCTGAAATTACCTCTTCCTCTTGCATAATTTGCTTGAGTAGTCATCTCTTCTTCATCTTTTTCCTTTCCTTTGTCACCTTTCTTCTTATTCTTTGCGTACGTAGCAGAACTTTGTCCTTTATCTCCATCTGTCTTCAAATCTTGCTCAAATGTTAGCATTAGTCCAAGCAACTGATTTAAATCCGGTACAAAATGATTTAATGAAAGTTCAGTTGAGAGTATAAAAGGTTTGCACCTTTCATCTCCTCTCAATCCTGCAAGCACTTGCGCTATTAACTGTGATCTTCGATATCCTCATCAATAGATCCAAGACTGTCTGCAAAGTCCTTCATTTTAGTGACATAATCACTAATGCTTTGACTTTGCTTTTTCTTGAACGTTGTAAATTCCGACCATAAGCTAGCCTTCCTAGCTTTGGTAGTATTTTGGAAGTGATCTTCCAATGCACTCCATATGTCTTCCGCTTTCTCCAGACCTCTAGTATGTGGTAATAGATGATCTGTAATAGTATTGTAGATATACGCTCTTGTCGTTGCATCTTTCTTCTACCACAGCTTCAAGGCTTCTAACTCTTCTTTCTTCGGTTGACTATCGTCTCCAAAACTAGGCTTCTTTTCTTCTCCTGTCACGTATATCATTAAGTCCTTACTCATAAGTAAGGCTTCCATTCGCATTACCCATGCGGGATAGTTATCTCTGTCCAATTCGTCAATAGAAATGTGATCTGCTATAATCTTCTTGTTTCTGTTACTGCCGGTGAGTATAACGTTAAAGAATTTTACCTTTTATAAACCTTTACCCTTGAGAATGAATTTGGAATGCTTCTCTGATGCCGTTTGTTGTTAATCGCCTTAGCCTTCACCTTTCTTGTGAGGAATTCTTCGAATTTTCTTGTATCTTTACTTTCGTTTGCTCTTTGAGGACCTTTTCTTCTCTTCAAAACCTTTTCTGCTCTGATACCACTTGTTGATGCGATGAAAGCTGAAACTTAGCTGCGGAATTTGCCACACCACAAGAACTAAGCTAAAGTGATGTTAGAACACCTCTATAATCATCAGTAGCTTAGTAACCTGAAAACTTTACTACTGTATTTAGTAAATTCTGAGAATTCACTTTAGAGAAACTTCGCCTTTCCTTCAGTCTTTAATTCTGAACTGATTTACTTCAAACTTTACAATTTTGTGCTTGCTTACTTGTTAGATAATCTTTTTTTCACTTAACTGTACCAAAACTATGTTTTGAAACCATCGGAATATCGTCGGAACTTCACTAGAATGTTACCGGAATATCATTGGAATAATACCGAAATCTCATCGGAATGTTAGCGGAATTAACTGCAAATCTCATTGTAGTTACTTCAAAAGATTTTAGATGAGATAAGGAAGTAATACCTGAACTTCCTTCAATAAATGAACTTTATCTGAAGTTTGAGAAAAACTTCATCATTTCTGGATGTCTTTATTGTCAGTTTGTAGTTGACACTACTAGCTTCAAGATGAGCTATCACTCGTGAAGAACTTTACACTGTGCTGTGAAATCTAACTTTCAAAAGTACCGGAAAATGTTTACTGAGAAAACTGTAGCTACTAACTAACTTTCACAGTAACATGAAATCACTTTAGATTTCTTCACACGAGAAGAATGCACTCAGGTCTTTCCACATAAATATGTGTTTTCTATTAGAGAAGATGTGTACAAAAATGGCTTGGCCTCACTTTTCTCATAGCCATGGAAAACTCTCCTATGCTGAGTAGTTTTTCCTTACCATCTCTCTCTCAGATGAATACCCGACATTTCAGGTTCTATTATTCATCTCTACATACATGCGCCTTCGCGTCTTCTATGTCTCTTCTTCTACCTTCTTCTTTTTGATCTCTCTCTCTCTACTAAGCACTCTCTCAACTCTCTTATATACATTTTTGATCCGAGATTCAAAAACTCATGATTCTGGAAGTTTCTACGAACTACATGTTACAGTCGTGAATTTGTCCCTTCACTAAGGCTTTGATTTTTCTGAATACTTTGTTTTTGCTTCTCTTTGTCTTTCTTTATCCTTCATACATCTTCAGGTCTTTATATCTAATTAGTGAGTGAATCTCCAACATTAATTGATGAACTCTCTTGTTGAGGTTCTTGTGGGGCCCATGTCCGTTCTCTACCACATGGAACTTTTCCTCTTTTATGTGACCCTTGTGGTGGATTTCTATGTTGTCATTTGTGAGATGTATTTTCCCTTTTGGACTCCTATACTGTTGAGTGATCAAATGTGCCTTTTTGAATCCAAATGTGAGTGAGGTGTGGATGGTGTATATTAATTCTTCATGATTTCTTTGATTTAACAAAAAACTCATGGAATTCTAAACTCCCCCAACCTTGATTTAGTAATCAATTGACATCTTCTTTCCTAGGGAGTCTTTTGTCACATTGGAACCACTTGATTGAATAATCTATAATGCACCATTAGATTCATATTGAGAGTGGTGGTGGCGATTTAAATAATCCCAATCTACCTTAAGCCTTGGATCTTCTTCATCACAACAAAGATCATGGCTAACTAATTGACTTAGAATTAGACGTTCATAGAGGTTAGTGTCCAATTCTATAG
>CM035422.1:102940009-102947509 GCA_020310875.1 Ceratopteris richardii
GATAGATAGATAGATAGATAGATAGATAGATAGATAGATAGATAGATAGATAGATAGATAGAACACTGAGTCACAACAAAGGAGAACAAAGACATGTTCTCTTTTCCTTTTTACCTAAAGACCATTATATCAAGCAATAAAGTGAGCATTTTACAATATCTAGAAAGCATCACTTGTTCTTGCTTGTAAATATTGTCACTAGAACCTTGATCTCATATCCCAAGTAGTCAAGATAGATATAATAAAATTCTTGTTGCCATGAAAACTAGTTGTTCAGCCGATCAAGAATCCCACATCATGATCTTTGACAATAGATTAGTGTTTAAGGTACAAGTAAGAGTTCGGGAAGCTCCTTCCTTACATCCATAACCTCAACAAGCACAGATTATAGCTGATTAAAAGTTACTCGAAAATTAGAGTACATGTGTTGCAAAAATCGGAACATTTTAACAAGGCAATTAAGATCATCCCCTTTGTATGGTTAAGATCCTCATTGAATGCATGGCCATATTCACAGAATATGAAATACATTTCACAAAAGCATTCCCAAGAGAAGATAATAATCAACAAAATTATACTAAGAAACATTCACACATGATTAGAGAAATGCTCAAGATAAATCAAGTTGAACACAAAGTGGAAGCATAACTCGACATTATATTTATATTAAAATGATGTTTTTACATTTCCTGTGTAAGTACAAGAGTAATATGAATCTACAATAGAAGCTGATCATAGCTTTCCTAAGGCTCAAGGATATTGGGATCCTCTGGAACATTAGAACACATATCTTGCCTCTCTTGCTCCAAGATTGGCTCTTCAAGGTCAGCCATGTCCCCCGGTTCATCTACAAGTGGGGGAACAGGCTCCCTTGAAGCCGGTTGGAATCTCTCCGTGTCTGCAATGTGCTTCCTTCCAACCTCTTGGTCTTCATCTGGGCATTCATTCAGCCCATTGATTCTCATTCTAATAAAGCTCACTTGAGCATCATCCTTCTCCACAGCTATGCAGTACCTGAACATCTTTAAGGAGCAAGCCAGAGTCGTTCCTGAAACAGCAGAAAACCACTTAGAGGTGTCAATCAACCATGACTAATGAAAATTGTGAAAATTGAAATTACCTGTGCCCGAAGAAAGGTCTAGGACCCATTCATCATCATTGGAGAATAGCTGAAGCAATCTCATTATGAGTTTTTGTGGCTTCTGATAGGGGTTAACCAATGTCATGTCCCCAGCTACATGACGAAGTTTCTTGGTAACGGCTGGGAACATGAGCACATTTGAGATCCCATTCTCATTGCAATGCTCCCTGACTCTCCTTTTGCTTACTTCATCATAATAGCCAACTGTAATGCATTCAGTGGAGCTCACAAACCTATGCAAAGGAGTGTGATTTACGTTTGTCTTCACCCTGCAAACAAGAACTATGAGTCACAGAGAGCATCATTAAAGCCACGGAGATAGAAAGAAGATTACTTACCATGTGAGGCACTCCACAGCATGACATCTTGCCTTCAGAGCAGTTGAAACAGAGAAGGACTGGTCTCTGCTATGGAAAATTACTATCCTCCAAAGAGGAGACATAGTCAACTCTGCAAAATTAGTGACCATCTTCCGAGTCTGAGGGTGTTTGAAGGGTTCATCATCATTAACTGATCCCAACATCCTAAATCCATAGGATATGTCCGCTATGAGAAGGGAGAAATGTTTTCTAGGCACAACAGAACAAATATTATTTACATCACTACAGAATACATTGTAATATACAGGCCTAAGGGGGTCTAGGGGATTGGAGAAACATTTCAGATCAGGTTCATCATCAAAATCCATCTCCTTGGCTTTCAACGTAGATTTCTCATGCCTTGCTCTTTGAATGTGAGCCAGGAATGCAGGGGGGCAATCATCCAGTAGCTCCGCAGACTTACTTTTCTTTGGTTTCTGCAGAAAAAAGTGGAAAGACAACTAAATGAGCTCTTCAATACAGCAAGCAGAACATAAGGAAGTGATGAATGGCATCGATTTCATGTGGGGGTAGATGCCAGGCATCGACTTTCTACTGAAAGTCGATGCCTGGCATCGACTTTGGGACATAAGTCGATGCCTGGCATCGACATATGCCACGAGGTCGATGCCAGGCATCGACTTATGCTGCAGGTCGATGCCGAGCATCGACTTATGCCCCCAAGTCGATGCCAGGCATCGACTTTTGGCTGCAGGTCAATGCCAGGCATCGACTTTAGCCGTAAGTCGATGCCAGGCATCGAATTCGTACTAAAAGCCTGGCATTAAATTGGTTTGGTGAATCAAGGCATCTAACCTAATGGCAAACCAGGCACAACCTCAGAAAGAGAACCTACCCAATCACGGAAAAGGATGAAATATTCTGATAAAGCTTTGTAGGATGATGTGGTTGGATAGTCTCTTTGGACCTCTGTCCAAGAAAAGCAACCCAGCCTCTTCATCATGACCTCCTGAATCTTCATGTAAACTTTATGACTACAGTCACAGAAATTAAAAAGAGACTAGGTTAGACCAGAAACATGGGAGGAGGGAAAAAGGATCTGAGAATAACATACATACTTATTGAACTCAGTCACCATCTCCTCCAGGCTTAAGTCCTTGGAGATTACCCTTGACAAAGTTGATATGATCAATGTATCATCCTTGATTCCTTGAAGGGCCCTCCATGGTGTCAGCTTCATGTCCTCGAGAGCCTTTTCAATTGAGAGGTCAGCTTTCCTTCCCTTTCCCTTCAGATCAACCTGTGGGTATGGCCTCGACTTTCGTTGCTTCTGGCCCTTGACCTCCTTGTTCTCCCACATTGTGAAAATTTTATCCTGTAGATCCCAGATCTCACCTGATCTGAATGCCAGTTGAAACCATGGATCATATTTCCTCAAGGCATCAGACTTTCTATTCTCATCCAGTGCAATTCCAACCTCAATAAGGCATTGCTTTCGTAGATTGGGATGTATTCTTCCAGCTTCCTTAACAAGACAATCTTCATATTCATGGTGGAAGAACCGAATTCTCTCTATGGAGGACATTTTTTGCCTGTAGTCATTGTCATTGTTGTGATCCCAAGCAAGAAGCTTGGCTTCCTCAGTTGTAAGACCAGCATATATCTTACACTCTGCATACCTAAAGAAAAAAGTGGTAGGGTGCTCCTTCACTAGCTGTCTACGGGCCTCTGCAGAGTGTGAACCTCCAATCACATAATAAGTATGCTCCTCAAATAAACCCTCATTGAACTCGTCCACAGAGCTGCACTCATTCGGATCCACCATGACAAGGAATGGCACAACAGTAGCATGAGGATTTATTTTCATTTTCTTCTTAAGATTCTGCACATGCAAATTGTGTGGCTCCCTGATCTCAAGGGGCCTCCTCCCTGTGACTGGATCTATTGGTGGCCTGTGGATGATATTGATTGGCAGGTGGAACAACTGCCCCTTCTTCACAATTTTTCTTTTAGCTATATCCTCCCTCATCTTGTTCTGCTCAGTACCAAGAACACCCGAGGCAAGCTCTCCACCACGTGCAACAATTATATCCTCAGAGCTAGAGCTTGAGTCAGAAGACTCCTCTTCTGAAATTCTCTTCTTTTTCTTTTGAAGCTTTTTCTACACGCTCTGCTTACCCCTTGCCTTTACAGGGGTTGTCATCTTCTATTGTGTTGGCATGATGTTGCCTTGGATCCATGGCATCAAGTCCTTGATAAGATTGACTGAGTCCCTGCATATCTCAGCTAGACGATCTGGAACACAGCACTCTGGGCACAAGAAATCCATCTTGCATATAACATTTCTCAAACCTTTCGATGTCTCTACCAAGAAAAGGAGGTTGTCAGAATCCTCATCTTCA
Source organism: Ceratopteris richardii (assembly GCA_020310875.1). NCBI lineage: Eukaryota > Viridiplantae > Streptophyta > Polypodiopsida > Polypodiales > Pteridaceae > Ceratopteris > Ceratopteris richardii. The sequence goes on from CM035422.1 coordinate 102,943,873, forward strand.
TAATCCAGTTTGTACACAAGGCCATACTGAAAACCTTGTGCGGTCGTGATCTTTCCTCTCCCATATGCCCCTGCGAACACAAGAAAGACTGCATTCTTCTCTTCAACATACTGAAGGCACCACTCCAGATTTGTCATGTCCCGCAGTGGACGATCTGTCCTTAAAACCTCAGCGTCCCTCGACCTATCCTTCATAGTTGTATCATCCTCAGGAATTTTGATGCTACTCTGTCCACCTGAGGATATTCCTAGCGGGTTGCTGGCCTTCTCAGAGGATAAGGATACAATAAGTTTCTTTGGTTTTGCTTGGTGACCAATGCCTTTGTCACGTTGCTGATCACCAGAGCCCATGGTGACTTTCAGTTTCTTGAAGGGCCTCTCACTCTTGGACTCTGCATCCCTGAAGGCGCTTGGAATAATCAGCTCATACGTAAATGTGGTTTTCAAAGGCCCAAGTCGATGCCAGGCATCGACTTTTAGGTTCAAGTCGATGCCAGGCATCGACTTTTAAGTGCAAGTCGATGCCAGGCATCGACTTTGTGTGCAAGTCGATGCCGGGCATCGACTTGCACTTAAAAGTCGATGCCTGGCATCGACTTGAACCTAAAAGTCGATGCCTAGCATCGACTTCCACCCAAAAGTCGATGCTTGGCATCGACTTTGCGCCCTAAAGTCGATGCCTGGCATCGACTTTAAGGCAAACTTCGATGCCAGGCAAGTCGATGCCTTGCATCGACTTGAGGCTGCAAGTCGATGCCAGGCATCGACTTGCAGGTGCAAGTCGATGCCAGGCATCGACTTGAAGCCTCAAGTCGATGCCTGGCATCGATTTGCACCTGCAACTCGATGCCTGGCATCGACTTGCACACAAAGTCGATGCCTGGCATCGACTTTCAGGTGCAAGTCGATGCCAGGCATCCTGAGGCCTCAAGTCGATGCCTGGCATCAACTTGCACGTGCAAGTCGATGCCTAGCATCGACTTGCAGCCTCAAGTCGATGCCTGGCATCGACTTACACCTAAAAGTCGATGCCAGGCATCGAGCTGTACCCTCATTGGATCTGTATTTTTAGAGATAAGAAAAATAAAAACCTAGAAAGCAGACTCCTTACACAAACATACAAAGGGAATCTTTTAGGAATCTTTTTTTATGGTATGATTTTGCCTACCTCTTGGTACTCTTTCCAACATTCTTCTTCTCCATCATAGTTGCCTTGCTTGTATGCTGAGCTCTGTGCTCCATAGCTGTCTATGCTCTGTTGCTCTCTGTTGCTCGTGGATTTTGAAAATGAGATTGATCTCCTCCTCTGCTATTTATAGGCAATTGGGTAACTTGAACCAGAGACTAACTGGATCTAACTGAATGAGTCCAATTGCTAACTATATCTGTCAACCAATCTAACCAAGGAATACCACTCACACAAATAGGCTGTTTCAGAGCCACTTTAATGAAATATTCATAGAACATTGCAACTATTTATATACATTTGCATGGAAATTACACTTCAATGGCAAGAGTATAGTATGTACATGAGGATGTCTAATCTCATGTAGAAATTTTTTCTTAGAATCTCTTGCTTGGGAGAAAATCAAGTCTAAGTTGTGTTGAATATGGGAGATTAATGACATCTTTAGTTCATATTCACATTTATGCTCTTCACTTTAGTTCATATTCACATTTATCTTGTAACACATTGTTGAAATGGAAAATCAATGTATGAATAAACATTCAAGTAAAGAACCTTGCAACTATTTATGTACATTTGCATGGAAATTACACTTCAAGTCTAAGTTGTGTTGAATATGGGAGATTAATGACATCTTTATAGTGTTATCCTCCTCACTTTAATTCATATTCACATTTATCTTGTAACACATTGCTGAAATGGAAAATCAATGTATGAATAAACATTCCAAGTACCTCTTTTACACATAATTCTTTTTTAATATACTTTCATCTACCTCTTTGAGATCTAGCCAAGACTACAATGAAACCTAATCCTTGAAATCTTATTTAGTACCAAAGGTAAAATTTCTTCTTGTATAGTCTTCAATGGCACTACTACAAACAATTTTAATATATAATCCAGTTGGAACTCAACTTGGATATATTTTGATTCACTCACAATGCTAAGACTCAATGACTCATATCTAGTTAGAAATCAATTGTGTTTCTCATTTCAAAAGTGAATCAAATCTTTGGTTCCCTTATTAGTGTATATTTGAGTAATTAAGTTATTTGATGTTTAATGTTATTTAATGTACTTTAATAAACTTTTGATTTCATATCTTCTTGATGTGACATTTGATGTGACATCTTCACTTGATCTCGGATTTCTACTTATTTAAAAAGGTCATTCATCTTCAGTCTTCTGTGAACTCAGTGAAGATGAGCTCAATCTTTTCAATGGATGCTTGGGCATCAGCTTCTTCTGCTCATATTGATACAGTTTCGGATTCATTGTTCTCAATTGATCCTTTCCACAGAAGTGATGATCCCTATGATTTAGGACGTGCTGATGGTTCTATGTTTTCTGTTGAGTCATTTAAGTTATCCAATTCAAAGTGCAATGCTGCTCAACCAAATGCACCTCTTGATCTCCCATCTGATCCAACCATTGATCTCCCTTCTGACTCAAGTGCATGTGGAGCAACGAAAAAGCAAAGCAAGCTCAATCTACAATTTAAAAGAAGGCCTCGTGAAGTAAGTCAAAAAAGATTTAAATTTCTTACTTCAGATAGACAGATTGCATTGGATATTGTGAAGCATTGTTGTGGTTTGAAATGTTTGTACAATTTAGGAATGAAGAAACTAAAGCACCTAAGAGAAAAATTCCTCCATTTAGATAGTGAAAGGCAGGATATATACCTTGTTTCTCGCATGCAAATGATTGAGGATAACATGTCAGTAACACGTGTTGGTTTTGAATATTTCTTTAGTCAAGGGATGCGATGTTGTAGGGCTGCATTTAAAATTGCAATGGGTGTGGGAAATTTTAGAATACATAGGGTTCAACAAGGGCTTTTGAATGGGGATCTCATTTTGGATACGTTCCATGTTGGGACCAAAGGATCTGTTGGACGTCATGCAATGAATTGGATGATGAACTATTTTAGCTTGCATTGTGAGGTTATGCCTACAACTGGAAGGTTGCACTTGTCAGATAACTTTACTCGTCGAGAGGTATTTCAAATATATAGAGAAGACATGGAAAATAGAAATGAGAAGTATGTGTTGTATCGTCACTTTACTCGATTATGGAAGGAAGAGTTTAACAATGTTTCTATTCCTCGTAAAGTTAGAATGGGTGAATGTTCAGTTTGCGCCACTTTGAAAAACATGGCAAAAGGGGCTACAACACCACAGGAAAAGAATAATTTTAAAAACCTTCTTAACAACCATCGTGAGAGTCAAGCTTTAGAGAGAAAGAAAGCAATTTATCATCGAAGTAAAGCACTCAAAAATCCGGAGCGTTATATGTGTTTGTTGATCGATGGTATGGATAAAAAAAAACTTGTTTGCCACATTTTTATCGCATCCCTAAGGACATTGGAGATGAAGTCCTTGTGCAAATGCATTTGGTTGGTGCTTTGGTATACAATGGAACTGTAATGTCCAAGGTTTTCTTCACATATCCG